>JAJONR010005291.1:0-34514 GCA_029582245.1 Solanum etuberosum | reverse complement strand
ATATATATATATATATATATATATATATATATATATATATATATATATCATGCTCATATGTTTTAAATAAAACATAACTCCTCCTCAATTTGAGGTAATTACTCAAAAGTTCTCTTAGAAGAGATAATGCTCAAAACTCCTCATCAACTCATTTAGAAATCAAGGTCTTTTTTCGTTTAAATGTAAAAGTGTTACATGCTTGGGAATACTTAGTCCCCTCATAAAAAAAAGGAACTCAAATCTCCTCATCCTCATACTCATTTCCTCAAGTCTTTAAACAAGTTATAAATAATTGTAAAAGACTTCTCAAAAGACTTCCTCGAACTTTACTCTTAATCTTTACTCTGATTTGAAATGAAGATTTAAGGGCTATGATTAGAATGTAGGATCTATCAATGATTTAGGAAGGTTTAGATAGTTGATAATAAGAAACGAATAAAGACACGAATCGGAGAACATTGGTGCGACGCGGAGAGGGATTTTTATTTTTGGTCGCGAAATAATTTTTGAGGCAGAGGACTACGTATCCTCTCTGCGACGCGGAGAGGGGGTGATCATCTGGGGACTAAAATTTTAACACGCCTCTGCGACGTGGACCTGGGCAGAGATTTTTGCCGGATCTTTTCTTCCTATCCCAAACTCGACTCAACTCATCCCACTTCAATTCCATAGTCCAATTTCACGAAATTTCAAAAACCCTGAACATTTTCAATGAAACCCACACAAAACTCAATCAAGAGACTCAACTATTTCGCAAAGCCCTCACCTAAATGATTTCAAAGACCTCAATTATAAATTAAACTCAAGAACTTCAAAGAACTCGATTATCAATTACATGATTGGCGTGAGGAAGAACAAATCCAACACTATGAAATCATACATACCTTGTAAGAACTAAGTTCTTGGCGAAAATTCTCAAAGGTTGCAAAACCTTGAATGTTCTTCTTTTTCTCCTCTTGAACTTCTCTCTAAAAAAACCCTAAGCTCTTTTGGGATGACTAAAATTGATCCCAATCAGTTTAGACACCAAAAAGGGTTAACAAACGTGTAGGCTTAGTGGGATATGGAAAAGACAAAAATATCCCTCCTTAAAATGGATGAATTGCCTTAACTAGACATGCTGCACTCAAATGAGCATAACTCCGTCATCTGAATTCAGAATTTAGCAAAATTAGCGGTGTTGGAAAGAGGACTCAACGACCTTCGATTTGATATCTCATGGGCCACCTAACTCATTTTGTGCTAAAAGTTATGATCGTTTGAAGTTGACCGAAAACTCACAATTTAAGAGTAACTGGTACCGAATCTTAATTTAGCTCTTTCTATCTTAGTTATTTCTAAATTTAGCTCTCCCTAAGATCGAGGTGTTAGATTAACTGCCGAATGCGGGTTATAGATGTACCCCATACGTTACTCTCAGATGTGCCCACATAGCATGAGCAGTAAAAAAAAATTCACGTTCATGTATGAGGTCATCAACCACAGAACTAACTATTATTCTTTTCCTCAAAAAAAATATTTTCCTCAAAAAATGAATATTATCCTTTTTTCCTTTTCTTCACAAATTTCTAGCTTTCTATATATCAAATTTTTGCTAAAGAAAAAAAATCAAAAGTAACGAAAAAATATATATAACATGAACATATCTCTTTATGTCTTTTCTTGTTCATTACTTATAACAGAACTACAAGAAAAAAATTAAAGGAACTTTTCAAATTCTCGGCCGAATTCAAGATGTTCATGTTGTACTCTCCATTTCATATTAGAAAATATAAAATATGAGATTCAATATATGTTGAGCCTAATATTTTTGATTTATATCAAGTTAGTATCTACTACAGAATTGGATGAAATTTATTAGAAGAAAAAATTTAATAGATTATACACTGATTTTTGCAAAAACTATTCAAGAAAATAATAATCAGTGTTATACTTCAAAGAATTACTATGCAAATAATGGAGTAATTAAACTTGCTCTGATACCAATGTCATAAATAATAGTAACAGAAATAAGATTGTGTACCTGTTAACAGTAGCGGAAGACTTATCAACGATATCTTTGTTGAGGAGTTTCTCTGAAACGGACTTTGAATCTAAAATGAAAATATGGTTAGTACTATTTAATGCGACAATGTATGTCCCAAATTTCTCGTAGAAGACAAGGAATTGTTTACGGAACATAAGTACTAAGAAAATTCATCAAGACCAATTTTAATACACATAATAAAAATCATAATCTAGTCAAAACAAGTGGTCAGTATTCTTTATTAAGTAAAGAGGATAACTCATGGCCTTAAAAAATAAATCTCAAAGTCAACCACAATCTAATTTGACCACTCGAATAATATATGTTAAAGTAAATAAAATAAATATGTTATCAACATAAAAAAAGTACTACATATCCATTGTATATTTTTCATAAAAAATAGTATTTTATTATTCCAAAGAAAAGGGTACAAGTATTTTATTAAAACAAAATATGAGTACCCATTATTAAAAAAATGTGGGACTGTGTTATTTTTTTTTCCTTTTAATCCTTAACAGAAAAGGACAAAATAATTTTTTTTTAAAAAACAGAAAAAATCCACCTTTCACAATTTTAATTTTTTTGAGAAAAACAACAAAAGGGCTATACACTTTCAATAAATGAAGAGTGAGAAAAGGTCTTCTAATAGTACTAAAACACAAAAAAATTATTTTCCTCAACAAAATAAATATAATTTTTTTTCTTTTCTTCACAAATTTCTAGCATTCTAGATATTTAATTTCTGCTTAAGAAAAAAAATCAAGAGTAACGAAAAAAATATATAACATGAACAGATCTCTTTATGTCTTTTCTTGTTCATTACTTATAACTGAACTACAAGAAAAAAATCAAAGGAACTTTTCAAATTCTCAGCCAAATTCAAGATGTTCATGTGGTACTCTCCAATTTATATTAGAAGACATAAAACATGAGATTCAATTTATGTTGAGCCTTATCTTTTCGATTTATATCAGTTTAGTATCCACTACATAATTCGATGAAATTTATTAGCAGAAAAAATTTAATAGATTATACACTGATTTTTGTAAAAAATATTCAAGAAAACAATAATCAGTGTTACACTTCAAGGATTTACTATGCAAATAATGGACTAATTAAACTAGTTTTGATACCAATGTAATAAATAAATAATAGTAACAGGAACAAGATTGTGTACCTGTTAACAGTAGCGGAAGACTTATCAACGATATCTTTGTTGAAAAATTGCTTCGAATCGGACTTTGAATCTAAAATGAAAATATGGTGAATACAATTTAATGCGACACCGTATGTCACAAATTTCTCGTAGGAGACAACGAATTGTTTAAGGAACATACGGACTAATCTAATTTATCAAGACCAATTTTAATACACATAACTAAAATCATAATCTAGTCAAAACAATTGGTCAGTATTCTTTATTAAATAAAGAAGATGACTCATGGCCTTAAAAAATAAATCTCAAAGTCAACCATAATTTGATTTGACCACTCGAATAATCTATTTTAAAGTAAATAAAATAAATATTTTATTAACATAAAAAGGTACTACACATCCATTATCTATTTTTCATTAAAAAAAATAGTACTTTATGATTCCAAAGAAAAGGGTACAAGTATTTTATTAAAACAAAATATGAGTACTCTTTATTAAAAAAATGTGGGACTGTTATTTTTTTTTCTTTTAATCCTTAACAGAAAATGACAAAATAAAAAAAAACATGAAAGACCCATCTTTCACACGTTTATTTCTTTTAAAAACATGTGGTACCATTTTTTTAAAACCCTAACAGAAAAGGACAAAACAAAAAAAACACAGAAAAAACTCACCTTTTACACGTTTTTTTTTAGAAAAAACCAAAAGGGCTATACACTTATAATAAATGAAGAGAGAGAAAATTTCTTTTAAAAGAACTAAAACTCAAAAAAAAATCTCAACAAAATAAATATCATCTTTTTTTCTTTTTCATCACAAATTTCTAGCGTTCTACATGTCTAATTTCTGTTCAAGAAAAAAAATCAAGAATAACAAAAAATATATATATAACATGAACATATCTCTTTATATTTTTTTCTTGTTTATTACTTATAACAGAACTACAAAGAAAAATCAAAGGAACTTTACAAATTCTCGGCCGAATTCAAGATATTCATGTGGTACTCCTCATTTCATATTAGAAGGCATAAAACATGAGATTTAATTTATGTTGAGCCTAATCTTTTCGATTTATATCAGGTTAGTATCTACTAAAGAATTGGATGAAATTTACTAGTAGAAAAAATTCAATAGATTATACACTGATTGTTGCAAAAAATATTCACAAAAATAATAATCAGTGTTACACTTCAAGGAATTACTATGTAAATAATTGAGTAATTAAACTTGCTCTGATACCAATGTAATAAATAATAGTAACAGGAACAAGATTGTGTAACTGTTAACAGTAGCGGAAGACGTATCAACGATATCTTTGTTGAGTAGTTGCTTCGAATCGGACTTTAAATCTCGAGAAAGAAAGTGTAATGCCACAAACTGAGAATCTTTTGGATCGTTTTATGTCAGTGTCAAGAAATTAGGATCCTGAATCTTTTTTATCTTCCTGATTATTATGTTTTTTCTCATGCACTTTTCAAGCGTCAAACTCTATTTTTAAAAGGGAATGGATGTTACGGTAAAAATTATATAACCGTTCCCACTCTTTTTCAAAATAGTCTTTATCTCCTTTTTCAGAAATAATAATGGGTTTAGTCCGTATAGGCGACTCATGATCCATGACCCAAAATAACTTACGATAAAAAATTGATTGACTCTAAAAAATTTATCGGTGTCACAAAAACTGGAAAAAAATGTCACGATGCGAGTCTACACCTTGGACGTGGTCGGCACTCGAGAACCATTGATGGTCCCCAAGCAAACCCTTATATTGGCTAATTACAATCGGAAGACTAACTCAAGAATACAAAAGCTTAAAATTGAATTTAAATTCATTGAACTCGAATATTCAACTTTAAAAAGTCCGAACAATACTCAACATATATACCCAGAGTTTGTAAAACAACTCAAAAGAAAGTAAATACAGATAACTTCTCAACTTTGTCTATCTATGAAGCCTCTACTATTACAGAAGGATATCAAGATAAGTGCCACGACCGAGGGGTACACCCTATATGTAACATGGCGTACTTGACCCCGAAGGGGTCTCGTACAAGCCCTTAGCATATCATAACATAAGATAATAGAAAAGTATGAAAATTTTAAAAACTTTATCCCTACAATCGAAGTCTTTATAAAACGCAAGCGGACGTCTTACTACACTTTATCTCAAACCATCTAATACAACTTTGAATAAACTCTTGGGACACAGCCCATACAATAGTCTCAAGCATAAAGAAAAGACATAAAGGAAATGATGGCTTTATCCTCGATACTATGAGGACTCACCAAGTCTTGAACTTGTTGTTCCTTAGAAACCTATCCTCGAGAATGGACCTCAATCACCGAACCCTACATTTGATTAGAATGTAGGCAAGAGTATGCGTTAGTATAAAAGTACTAAATATGATAGCTAGCATAACATCATAAGAGCATCTCAAAATGGTTAGTCAACATGAGACATAAGCATAAGAGACAATAACATAGTCATAAGCATAATCTCCAAAATAAGCATCATATAAGCATAAGTCAACATAAGACATAGTTGTTGAGCATAGAAGCTACATCATGTTCATGGAATAGTCTACACCTAGACCTTCATATCATGTGAGCACTATACTCCTAAGTAACCTCAAGACACACTTGTGCAATGCATGAAGGGTATCCCATAATACCATTCACACAAAGTATAACCTTGAAATCTCCATATTCATACTTACCATTTCATGGTCATATCCTTAGCTTACTTCTACCCACACTAAGTATTCCTTTATGTCCTCATTCTTATACTTCTTGGTTTGAAACTAGTCCCTCTCTTTAAACCTTAGAACACTATGAGGTACTTCCTTAAGCACATCATAGCTCATTATTAGGTTAAACCCTATGATATACTTCTTTAAGCATGTCTAGGTTCATAATTAAGATGGACCCTATGAGATACTTCCTTGAGCATATCTAATTCCATTCATGCTTTTGAACACTTGGAGATACTTCTTCAAGTATGTCTTAGTTCATTGGATACATAGATTGCTACTCGAAACCCTAACTCCACTATGTGAAGGTTTCCATCTCATGAGACCTTTCTTTGGGAAAACCCGCACTCTACTATGTAAGAGTTCCCCCCTTTAACTTGGATAGTCCTCACATCAACTAGGTGTGGTTCTCCTCTCAACTTGGAGCCCGGACCATACCTTGTGTGACACTCCATCTCATTGTGAATATCCCCTAGGGGTCAAGCATACACCCCTAGACTCACTATTAACCCTTGGTTAACATTCATGTCTCATGGAAGAATGTCCTTGACAATCAATCCATGTTCAAGTGATTCTATCACTTTATACATTCAAACATTCATAAGGTAGGTTAGGTAAGTATAGGCCTTTCACCATAATTCGACCTCTTAGACTTTTATTCCCTTATAGACTTTACTCTCAAAGCCTTAGCATACATAACTCATCACATTGGCTTTACTCTCAAAACGCTGGTGATCAACATTCATGACTACAAGCCTTACTCTCAAAGCTTTACTTCATTCTATCATCATACATATCTAGATCACAAGACAGTCAAGTCACAAGCTTCATCTTCAAGTAATTCTAGTCATAATTCATCATAAAGACTCTATCTCAAGCTTTACTAGTCATGATCAATCATATATAGTTTAATCTAATTCAATTCATGTTAACATGCTTCTATTCATGGACAATTACTATGCATGACATCAATTCTAGAAGATCAACTCTAAGTATTCAATTTCACTTCACAAGGCATAAACCCACATTCTTCAATTTCATCAATTAAACTAGGGTTAGCCATGGAAAACATATAATATCATCAATATATCATGATTCAATACTAAAACAATCATAAACAAGTATTATCGACTCAATTGGAATCATACTCAACACTACCCACACCATAGGAAGAAACCCTAACTAGAATAGGGGATTTTCTTCACAATTAGGGGAATTCTAGGGGGCTCTATGGATGGAATAGTCCATAGATGAATAAGATAACATACCTTTGATATAAAGCCCTCACATAAGCTTGCAACAATGGAGGAATTTGATCTAGCTTTCTTCTCTTCTTCTTCTTCTTCATCACTTTCTAGAGAGAGGATTTTTGGGAGGGAATTGGGTCTCTTTTGTGAATCTAAAATAATGATTTGGAATGCTCTAATTAAGGGTCTAATAGCTTTATATAAGTGGCCTAATTACTAATAAAACGACACCAATTAACCGCCAACTAATAATGAATTAACCCATAAGTCCCCAACTTAAAACAATTTAAGTTCAACACTGCCCCACCCACGAGACAATATCCACGGACCATGGGTCCACCCACGGCCCAAACTGGTCATCCGTGGACGGTGGTCTGTGGGTAGATTTTGCTCGCATTGACCCACGAGACCCACCCACGGGGCGTGGATCCCCCTACGGTGCGTACTTCCCCCTCGTGGGTACTGCCCTGGCAGATTTAGGGACTGTTTTGGGGTCCTCCTCAAGGACTCCTTTGGTTGGTCCTTGGTGAGTCGTACCTCGACGTTTAACCCCTAAACCCCTCATTCTAAGTTCTGGAAGTCATTTTACGATTTTAACCCTCATATCAAACTGTAAAACCTTCACGAAAAGCTCTAGTTTAGTCTACTAGTGTTCCGGGTGTTACAATATCTCCCCTTTGAGAACATTCATCCTCGAATGACGATTCTAAACACCTCTTAAAGGAAACGACTCTAGACTAGCAGCCCATCATGCATGCAACACAATTAAATGCACCCAAACAAAGGAGGAAAACTTCATCTCCAAACTAAACATACTCAATGCAACACAAGGGAGTAGGAACTACATCTAACAACCCAAAATGCCTGAAATTCTATATCTACTCATTTTCAAGGAGGAACTACCATCTCCTAGTCATAACATGCTCAACATACTCTCATGGAGCTCAAATGCAATTTACTCTCAAAAAGCATTTATTCAAGGAGGAATCTCTCAACTCCGAACTAAGGGATGCTCATATATTCATCTCATGAAGTCAAATAGGCAACTCATACTCAATGCACTACAACATGAGGAAATAATTATGCAAATTAATTTTCTTTCAAAACACAAGTTTTCATGAACATACATCATATAAGGAAATCATGGCAACACATAAACACACAATAACCTTGTTATTTTAGGCACACTATCTCCCTCTTGGGAGAAGGCCTATACCAACTCTTCTAAACATCATTCAAGCTAAAAACAACTACAAAGTCTAACATATCAAGTCATAAAATACCAAACAATACCGGAATTTAATAAAGCATGAAACACATGCCGGTAGTCACATAAGGAGGTCACTCTTGATCATTCTTAGCTTGGAGGATATAGAACCTATTCTTCTTTTGAGTACTCTCATCCGGACCACTAGAAGCAACTTGCTTATCCTCCCTTCCCTTGGCCTTAAGCACCGGGCAATCCCTCATTTTGTGCCCACTCTTTCCACACCCATAACAACCATCCATGCCGGCCCTTCCACACTTGGTGCAAGTAGACTTAGGTAATGGAGACCCACTACGTTTCTCTTGGTTAACCCTAGGGGTATAAAGGGAATCTTGACCGGAATACCTTTGTTTAGTCTTAGGCCTACCTTGTTCATTGGACTTAGCATTAGAAAAGTTCCCATCATTGGTCCTATCCCTTTTTGGCTCTCTATTCTTCTTTCTAAGTTTTGACTCCTCAATTTGTTGGGCACACACCATAAGCCTAGATATATCCATATTATCCACAAGCATTGCCGTACGGCATTCTTCTTCAACCAATTCGGACACACCCGTCAAAAACCTACTCATCATATCCCTCGGATTTGCTACCATAGATGGAGCATACTTAGACAATAGAGCAAATTTCAAGCCATACTCCTTAACACTCATGCTACCTTGCTTAAGGTTGATAAACTCTTCTACCTTAGCCTCCCTCAACTCCCGACGAAAGAACCTATCAAGAAATGCTAGTTTGAACACTTCCCACTCTATTGGGCCCGCTTCTATTGGCCTAGCATCTTTCCATTGTTCATACCATATTTGAGCATCATCCTTCAATTGGTAAGCGGCTAGTTCTTCTTTTTCTACCGAAGTCACCCCCATGATGACAAGTACTTTATAAACCTCATCTATAAACCCATTAGGATCCTCTTCCACCTTGGAGCCATAAAACTCCGGAGGGTTCATCCTCAAAAACTCCCTCACTCTAAAAGCAGTCATCCCCCTTATTGGGTTCGCCGAAGCTACAACCTCTTTATTGGCTAGCGCCGTCAAGGCTTGAGCCAACAATTGCATAGTAGACCTAAACTGCGCATGAGTAACATTCTCCCCTATAGGGTCAATTGGAGCTTGAGGAGGAGCTTGGGGAGGAGCCTCTTGGTCCACATTGCCTTCCTCATCCCTCCTAGCATTTGCCCTTGTATTGGCCATAACCTGAAAAGTATAGGGCAAGAATTAGGAGAAAGACCTACTAGAGATAAACTCTTTAGCACGACTTAGAGAATGAAGAAATGAAGTTTCCTAAACATCCAATAGCCTCCTATTCATAAATGTGGCGTGCTTCACATTTATGAACAAGACTCCACTAGACGTTGTTTGAGACAATCCTAGAACCATTCTAAACCTTTTGCTCTGATACCAAGTTTGTCACCACCCAGGGGTACTCCCTAGATGTAACATGGTGTACTTGACCCCGAAGGGGTCTCATACAAGCCCTTAGCATATCATAACATAAGATAACATAAAAGTATGGAAATTTTAAAAACTTTATCCATACAATTGAAGTCTTTATAAAACGCAAGCGGAAGTCTTACTACACTTTGTCTCAAACCATCTAATACAACTTTGAATAAACTCTTGGGACACAGCCCATACAATAGTCTCAAGCATAAAGAAAATACATAAAGGAAATGGTGGCTTTATCCTCGATACTATGAGGACTCACCATGTCTTCAACTTCTTGTTCCTTAGAAACCTATCCTTGAGAATGGACCTCAATCACCGAACCCTACATTTGATTAGAATGTAGGAAAGAGTATGCGTTAGTACAAAAGTACTAAATATGATAGCTAGCATAACATCATAAGAGCATCTCAAAATGGTTAGTCAACATGAGATATAAGCATAAGAGACAATAACATAGTCATAAGCATAATCTCCAAAATAAGCATCATATAAGCATAAGTCAACATAAGACATAGTTCTTGAGCATAGAAGATACGTCATCTTCATGGCACAGTCTACACCTAGAATTAGTTCTTGAGCATAGAAGATACGTCATCTTCATGGCACAGTCTACACCTAGACCTTTATATCATGTGAGCACTATACTCCCAAGTAACCTGAAGACACACTTGTGCAATGCATGAAGGGCATTCCATAATACCATTCACACTAAGCATAACCTTGAAGTCACCATATTCATACTTACCATTTCATAGTAATATCCTTAGCTTACTTCTCACAAAAAAGAGAATTTTCACATAAGAGAACTTCATAAGTAACCTTCAAGTTATACTTGTGCATAGCATAGATGAGACCCCATAATCCCACCTAAGCTAAGTACCACTTTAAGGCCATCATACTTCTTTACCATAATTGATCTAGTCTTTAGCTTACTTCTCATAGACAAGGGAATCTCTCACCTTTAGTGAAACATATCATGGAAGGCAACTATAGCAACAATCCATCAAAACATACTTCATACAAGAGGAACACTTCTTAGGTAACCATAAATCATACTTGTGCAATGCATGGATAAGACCCCATAATCCTACCCACACTAAGTATTCCTTTAGGTCCTCATTCTTATACTTCTTAGTTGGAAACTAGTCCCTCTCTTTAAACCTTGGAACACTATGAGGTACTTCCTTAAGCACATCATAGCTCATTATTAGGTTAAACCCTATGCGATACTTCTTTAAGCATGTCTAGGTTCATTATTAATATGGACCCTATGAGATACTTCCTTGAGCATGTCTAAGTCCATTAATGCTTTTGAACACTTGGAGATACTTCTTCAAGTATGTCTTAAGTTCAATGGATACAGACATTGCTACTAGAAACCCTAACTCCACTATGTGAAGGTTTGCATCTCATGAGACCTAACTTTGGGAAAACCCGCACTCTACTATGTAAGAGTTCCCTCTTTAACTTGGATAGTCCTCACATCAACTAGGTGTGGTTCTCCTCTCAACTTGGAGCCCGGACCCTACCTTGTGTGACACTCCATCTCATTGTCAATATCCCCTACGGGTCAAGCATACAACCCTAGACTCACTATTAAGCCTTGCTTAACATTCATGTCTCATGGAAGAATGTCCTTGACAATCAATCCATGTTCAAGTGATTCTATCACTTTATACATTCAAGCATTCATAATGTAGGTTAGGTGAGTATAGGCCTTTCACCATAATTCTACCTATTAGACTTCTATTCTCTTATAGACTTTACTCTCAAAGCCTTAGCATACATAACTCATCATATTGGCTTTACTCTCAAAACCCTAGTGATCAAAATTCATGACCACAAGCCTTATTCTCAAAGCTTTACTTCATTCTATCATCATACATATCTAGATCACAAGACATTCAAGTCACAAGCTTCATCTTCAAGCAATTCTAGTCATAATTCATCATAAAGACTCAATCTCAAGCTTTATTAGTCATGATCAATCATATATACTTTAATATAATTCAACTCATGTTAACATTCTTCTATTCTTGGACAATTACTATGCATGACATCAATTCTAGAAGATCAACTCTAAGTCTTCAATTTCACTTCACAAGGCATAAGCCCACATTCTTCAATTTCATCAATTAAACTAGGGTTAGCCATGAAAAACATATAATATCATCAATATATCATTATTCAATACTAAACAATCATAAACAAGTATTATCGACTCAATTGGAATCATACTCAACACTACCCACACCATAGGAAGAAACCCTAGCTAGAATTGGGGATTTTCTTCACAATTGGGGAATTCTAGGGGGTTCTAGTGATGGAAGAATCCATAGATGAATAAGATAACATACCTTGGATATAAAGCCCTCACATAAGCTTGCAACAATGGAGAAATTTGATCTAGCTTCTTCTCTTCTTCTTCTTCTTCACTTTCTAGAGAGAGGATTTTTGGGAGGGAGTTGGGTCTCTTTTGTGAATCTAAAATAATGATTTGGAATCCTCTAATTAAGGGTCTAATAGCTTTATATAGGTGGCCTAATTACTAATAAAATGACACCACTGAATCCCCAACTAATAATGAATTAACCCCAAAGTCCCCAACTTAAAACAGTTTAGGTTCACCACTCCCCACCCACGAGACCACGTCCACGGACCGTGGGTCAACCCACGGCCCTTACTGGTCATCCGTGGATGTTGTTCTGTGGCTAGGTTTTTTTGGAATTGACCCACGAGACCCACCCATGGGGTATGGATCCCCCTACGGGGCGTAGGTCCCCCTCGTGGGTACTGCCTAGGTAGATTTAGGGATTGTTTTGGGGTCCTCCTCAAGGACACCTTTGGTTGGTCCTTGGGGAGTCGTACCCTGACGTTTTACCCCTAAACCCCTCATTCTAAGTTGGGGAAGTCATTTTACAATTTTAACCCTCATATCAAAATCTAAAACCTTCACGAAAAGCTCTAGTTTAGTCTACTAGTTTTCCAGGTTTTACAACAAGATCCACGACATCTCAAAACTACTAATTGTTAGGTAAAGGTGAAGTCCTCTGGAATGTAAGAAGGCTCACCAAAGCTGACTTGAATAACACATGACCTCAATGAAATGCCTGTTGATGATCCTGAATACCTGTATCTGCATCATGAAATAATGCAAGCTAAATGGTGTCAATACATAGATTTACGAGCATGTAAGAGGAACTCTGCAACATAAGTATAAGCTCAAACTGATAATGAGGAAGACATACTTACCTCGTCTCAACTCAACATGACTCAAGAATACTCTACTCGACTCAGAAATACTCAACTTGACTCCAGAATGCTTAACTCAACTCAAGGATACACCACTCAAATCAAGGATGCTCAACTCAATTCAGAATACTCAACTCATAATAAAAGCAACCATAAAAGATGTTGTATACATGAAACTTTTAAAATAGTAGATAATAACTCAAATTTATATGAAAATACAATAATAAACTCTTTATACTTATTTTGGGAGATTCTCTAATCGACAACTATCACTATGAGCTATCTGATGATAAAGTGTCTCGCCCTCGCTGCCAGAACTATCCTATACCTTTCCGGAGTATAGGATATCCTCAACTATGTGGATCCACTAAGCTATGCTTAAAAGAAATAAGGAATCATCTAAAAAGTATGACCCTTTACCCATGTTGGCAAATATGGTTTATGAGGACTTTGAGTTGTCTGAAGTTGTCCCCATATCGGTGCTCAATACTACTCCTAATAATATAACTCATGCTTATATGTTTAAAAAAAAATCCTCATCCTCACACTTTGAGATTATTAAAGGTTCTCTTAAAAGAGATAGTGCTCAAAACTCCTCATAAACTCATTTGGAAATTGAAGTTTCCTATCATTTTAAATATAAAAACATTTACTCTCGGGAATACTTAATCCCTTTACATTCATTTTAAAAAATAAACTCGACTCTCCTCATCCTTATACTCATTTACTCAAGTCTTTACACAGATTATAAATAATTGTATAAAACTTCTCAAAATAGAGTTCATGTTGAATTATGGACGTGAACGACTCAATTCAATGGTTTCAATAACCATATATAGAACTCAATACTCGGAACTCAATAATTTCATAACTCAAGGACTCAATGACACTACTCATCTCAAGAATGCTCGACTCATAGGGTTAATGTGGAATTATGGGCATGACCGACTCAACTCAAGGACCTCCATGTATAACATTTGGTAATCCCATAATTATGAAATGTAGTTTCAAAAAGGTTTGGAACTCAATACTCAAGAACTTAGAACTCAAAGATACTTCTCCTCTCAAGAACGTTCCATTCATAGATTTCATGCAGAATTATGGACATGAACGACTCAATTCAAGGGTATAAATGACAATATAGATGTAACACCCCGCATTCAAAAAGACTAAATAGCAGATTTCTAGAAGTTGCAAGTGCCAGACCACGCCGGCCACCCACGGCCCGTGGAATGGACCACGGACCGTAGGTGTGGTCCGCGGATGGCCTTCCTGGGTAGGGTCTGAGGGTCCAGGACCACGACATGACCCACAGACCGTAGGTCAGACCATGGTCTGTGGTTCGAGACCCCAAGATCACCTTTCTGACACCAAACGACGGTCCTCCAGGACGGGCCGTGTGTCAGACCACAGTCCGTCGACTGGGTCCGTCGGTGGCAGCTGTCACTTAATTTTAAGGGGTAGTTGGGTGTTTTTCTAATTAATTAGTTCCTATACTACGTCGTTTTGCCTGAGTTTAGGACCCCTATATAAGTCTTTTAACCCCCAAATTCACCCCATTTATTTCATTCTTCCAAATTCCAAAAAGAAAACTAATTCCTCTCAAATATTCTCTCTCTAGAAACTTGAAGAAGAAGGATTCACCTAGGGTTTCAAGCTAAGGTTCCAATTTCTCCATTGAAGGCTAGCAATTGGAGTCAAGGTATGATAGTTTTCATCCATGGATTCCTTCCATCCATGGAGTTCCCAAATTCCTCTATTTCAAATGGTAGAATTCCCCCAATTGATTTAGGGTTTTCTTCAATGAGCATGGGATCTTCTCATTATTGATTTAGATGACTTAATTATGATCTTCTAGGCATGAATTGATTAATTGCAATGCTATTATGATGAAATATCCTATGAACCCATGTGATCCTTATGTTTTCAAGTTATGAACTAAATGTTGTGGGATTTTGATCTTCAAGGAAGAGTTTTATGAAATTGAGCATGTATTACTAGTTTTTCATGAATTTATGATGAAATCCATATCTAACCAATGTTTTCTAAGAGCTGGTGATTGAAATTGGGTTTTGACCTCAATGAGATGTTGTGTTGTGAAAGGACATTCTCAATAAAACACATACTAGAATGATGTGAAAGGTTTTCTCACATAGAAAGGATTCTTAGGTTGAAAGTCTTTCTCACCTAATTGAATCAAAGACAAGGAGCTATCTTAATGAAACTATATTGAATTGGTTGTCCAAGGGCACCATTTCATGAGTAATGAAGTCAAGTAAGAAAGGACTATTCTGTGGGAATTTATGCTTAGCACCAAGTGGATATTGAATATGAGATGGAAACTCTCATATAGTAGAGTCCGGGTTTCCAAAGTAATCTCATGAGATGGAAGCCTTTACGAAGTAGAGTCTGGGTTTCTAGTAGCAATCCTCTTATCATATAACTATGTGCCCACATAGGTTGATTAGCTAGTAGATCCACTTAAGCTAGAAGTTCAAGGTTCTACCTTCGGCAAATAGGACACCCCTCTTTGGTGTGGGGTAGACACCAGATTCCATGTTATAGCTCACATAGTCTCAATGTCGGTTAAGGCTATTTCCCCACAAGTAATAATGAACTAAGGTTACTCAAGGAGTATTACATATGAGTTCAAAGATATTAAAGAAGAAGTTAGCTTGCACTGACCATGATTTATGACTTATGTTTTATAACTCTTTCATATTATGTTTTAGGTTGGTCAATTACATGTCATGAAATGTCCCTTTTTTTAGCATGTTTTAAATGTTTATGCATGGCTATGATACTTGGTACATTGTTTTCTACTAACGCATACTCTTGCCTATATTTTTCCCAAATGTAGGGTTCGACAGACAGGTTTTCAAGTCTTGTGGCTAGTAGTTGAGTTCGTGATTTCCCGATCTTTGGTGAGTCATCATGCTTCGAGGACGGAGTTATTGTTTTAGTTTCTTTCTTGTAGTTTCTCTTTTGGACATGATATATGGGCTAGGTCCTATTTCATTCTATTGTATTAGATGTCTATGTTGAGACATGAGTTTAGACTTCCGCTCTTCGTTTTATAAAATGTTTTAGACTTGAACTGTTTTACTCTTATTGTTCTATTTCTTATGTTATGAGAGCTAAGTGGCTTGTATGGAGTCCTTCGGGGTTCTATACGCCATGTTACATCTACGGGGTACCCTGGGTCGTGACAAACTTGGTAATAAGAGCACAAGGTTTAGAACGGTCCTAGGATGTCTCATAAGCCACGTCTAGTAGAGTCTTGTTCATGAGTGTGAAGTGTGCCACATTTATGAATGAGAGGCTAGAAGCTGATTAGGAAACTCCACTTCTTTCATTACTCTTAAGTCGTGGGATACAGTTTAACTCTATAAAGTCTCTCTCCTAATCCTTATCCTATGTTCTTCAGGATATCTCTAACCGAAGAGCTTATGCTAGAAGGAATGTGAGGGAGAATGTGGAACAAAAAGCTCCTCCCCAAGCTCCTCAAGTTCCGGTCGATCCTTTGGCCGAGCATGTATCTAGTACGGAGTTTAGGGCCGCTTTTCAAGTGTTAGCTCAAGCGGTGACGGCCTAAGCCAATTGGGAGGTTGTGGTTCCCGCAAGCTCAAATGTGAATTCGGCAGCTTCAAGAGTGAGAGACTTCACAAGGATGAATCCTCCAGAGTTTCATGGTTCCAAAGTTGAGGAACATCCTCAAGAGTTTACCGATGAGGTCTATAAGGTGTTGATGATCATGGGAGTTACGCCGGTGGAAAAGGTAGAGTTGTCCACTTACCAATTGAAAGATGTGGCTCAAATTTTGTATAATCAATGGAAAGAAGGGAGACCGGAAGATGCGGGTCCTCTTGATTGGGAGAAGTTTAAGGCCACGTTTTTTGATAGATTCTTTCCCCTTGAGATGAAGGAAGCCAAGGTGCTAGAGTTAGTTAACCTTCGAAAAGGGAGTATGAGTGTGAGGGAATATGCTCTAAAGTTCACTCAATTGTCTAAGTATGCTCCAACTATGGCTGCGGATTCAAGGGCCAAAATGAGTAAGTATTTATCGGGTGTGTCTGATATGGTGGTTAAAGAATGCCGAACTGAAATGCTCATTCATGATATGGATATCTCTCGTCTTATGGTGCATGCACAACAAATTGAGGAGGAAAACTCAAGGAAAGGTACAGAGAGGTAAAAAGGGCTGAAACCGGTGATGGTAATTTTTCAAATGCAAGGTCCGATGGACAAGATCATCCAAGATTCCGACAAAGGTTTTCCGGTCAAGGTTCCTCCAATAAGTTCAACCAAGATAGGGTGTCTAACCCTAACCTCAAGGAGCTAATAGTAGTGGTTCTTCGTTACCCATGTGATGTAATTCTCAAAAGGGAACTACAACTAAATGCGAAAATCAAAAGGTAAAAAGTAAAGATAACTAGATAGACACACAAAGAGGAAACAAAAAGAACCCAAAGGGTATATTAAACCCAATGACCTCAATCTGTTAATCCTACAATAGAACCTAACTCGTACGAAGACCTCAAGGGAATCAAATTCACCTTGCAACCATCATTTCTAAGCAATAATCAACACAAGCTTTACCAAGCCAAGTCGGGCTCGCCTTATCCACTTGGTGATCTGCCCATTGGTCGGCGATGCATCCTGCTCCTGGCCAGGTTCTGGAACTTTGGGTGAGTTGGGGTCATCGCCCAATCCCTTGGGCAATCCGCCGACTGGCTCTGGCTCGCCAAAAGGGACAGTGCTTCCCCATGCAATCTTCAAGGCATAGAATCTTTTGTTTGCCATCAACACCATCTCGAGGACCTCTAACTTCATGAATAATCCTTGCATCTTTTGAAGGTCTCGTGCTTGGCTTCTAGTGAATGGCCTTGATACAATCCAGAATGCATCATTCCCTCCTTCTTGAAAAGAATTTGTCCTCAAATTCGACGGATCATCATCCTCAAGAGTTGAAAATGGAGAAAAGTCGCAGACATGGAAAGTGTTGTGCACTTGATACTCCGAAGGAAGATCAACCTTGTATGCATTGTCATTGAGCCTTTCAAGCACTTGAAATGGACCATCACCTCTTGGCATCAATTTCATCTGCCGATAGGTGGGAAATCATTCCTTGCGAAAGTGCACCCACACCCAATCATCCAGTTCTAGTACAATCCTCTTGCGGCCCTTGTTCACCTTTTTAGCTACCACTTGGTTCTTCTTTCCTAGTGAAGCCGCACCTTTTCATGAAGTTTCTTCATGGCTTCAGCTCTTTTGCTCCCATCTAAGCTTAAGACAACATCTTGAGAAAGAGGAGTGAGATCTAAATGGATTAGTGGGTTAAAACCATATACCACTTCAAATGGAGTCATGCCAATAGTTCTATGAATAACTTCATTATAAGCAAATTCAACTAAAGGCAAATGTTTCTCCCATGAGGACAACTTTCCATGCACCACGGCACGAAGCATAGAACCCAAGGTCCGATTCACAACTTCAGTTTGGCCATCGGTTTGTGGGTGACAAGAAGTTGAGAACAACAATTTGGTACCAAGTCTTCCCCACAATTACTTCCAAAAGTGACTAAGGAATTTTGGATCCCTATCACTTACAATGGTTTGAGGAATTCTATACAATTTAACAACATGTTCAACAAACAAAGATGCCACATTGGAAGCATCATCACATTTATGACATGGAATAAAATGATCCATCTTTGAAAATCGATCAACAACAAATAAGATGCTATCTCTACCTCTTTTTGTCCTTGGAAAACCAAAAACAAAATCCATTGAAATATCAAGCCAAGGTCTTTGAGGGGTGTGAAGTGGAGTGTATAAACCACGGGGAAGGAGGTGTGACGTAGCACTTCGACATTCAATACATGTCACAACCGAGGGGTACCCCCTAGATGTAGCACATAGAACCCCTAAAAGCTCCATGTAAGCCACTTAACATATCATAACATAAGCATAAAACAATAAAGAGTAAAAACGCATTTAAGTCCAATTTTTTCTTAAAGGAAAGCAGAAGTCTAGACTTGTCTCAATTAGCCATCTATTACAATAGTCGAATCAAATAGGGTCACAGCCCATACAACATAGTCCGAAAGTCAAATACAAGAAAAAGAAACTACAAAGATGTCATCCGTCCTCGAATCATGAGGACTCACCACAAGCAAAGTGAATAGTCGAATCCAAGCTTGAACCAAATGGAGACCGCCTTAAGAACCGGACCCTACACTTGGGAAATATATAGGGAAATATGGGTTAGTACAAAAATGCACTAAGTATGATAGCCATGCATAAAAACCTTGAAAACATGCAAAAAGGACATTTTAGTTGAATGCATGCAATTTACTAAGTTAAAGCATCATTTTGAAGATAATGGAGAACCATAAGTCATAAGCATATTCATTACATAGATCATAATATCAATGGAGAGATATATCATAAGTACCCTCAAAGTGTACTTGTACAATACATGAATAAGATCCCATAATCCTACCCATACTAAGCAAAGCTTCTTGAGTAGCCATAGTTCATAATTCATGTTCTTGTTCGTATTTTTTCATAGTGGGAATAAGCCTTAACCGACATAGACCATGTGAGCTAAACATGGAATCCGGTGTTACCCACGCCGAAAAGGGTTGTCCTAGTTGACTAAGGTAAGACCATGGTTTGTTAGCTTTTAGGTTGATCCACTAGCCAAAGACCTATGGGGGCACATAGTTTATGGGATAAGGAGATTGCTAATAGAAACTCGGACTCGACTGTGGTAGAAAGTTTCCATCTCATGAGATACATACTTTGGGAAACCGGACTTAACTAGCGTAGAAGGAACTCATTTGGAAAGCCAGACTCAACTAGTATAAAAGCTTCCATCTCATATTCAATATCCATTTGGTGCTAAGCATAATTCCCATTTAGTTCATATTAAGTCTTGACTTAAGTTCATATTTATGGAAGAATGTCTTAACACTCAATCCAACATAATTCATAAGATAGCTCGTAGATTCAATAGGTGAGAATAGCCTTTCAACCTTAGAATCATCATATTGTGAGAAAACCTTTCACATCATATCATGTTCATACATAGGTGTGTAAATGAGAATATAACCTTCCAACTATACACAACAAGATCATAATCACAATCACTTTACTCTCAAAATATTCATAACGCATATCCATAAATCTCATAATCATGCATAATTCTCATACTTTGTCCTTCAAGGACCATATATCATATTCAATCAACACATCTAGAATTACTACATTATACATTGATCTAATCATAATTAAAATAACTCAATCAGTACATGCATAATCTCATAACATCCTTCTATAATCAACAAACCCAGATCTCAAGATCATAATTGAGAAATTTGGGGGTTTCATGGGTTCTCTGGGAATTCAACATAAAACCATAGGAAATCTTCAATTCATACATAATATATCATAAATCAATCATTAAAAACATTTTTGAAAGGAACCCATCAGATTGAAGTCAAACCCTAACTTTTGGGGAAATCACTAGTTTTGAAATTGAATTTGGAGGGACTCCATGGATGAATTATATCCATGGATTAAGAGCTACCATACCTTAGCACTGGAATCCAAGGAATTTCAGAAGAAAATCCAGCTTCTTGAACCCTAGCTCCAACTTCCTTCTTCTTCTTCCTTGAAGTTCTAGAGAGAGAATATTTGGAGAAGATGAACTCTTTGGGTGTTGATTTACGTTTTGGAAAATAATGAGGTGAATAGGTGTATTTTGACTTAAAATGACTTATATAGGTGTATAAAAATAAGGTAAAACGACTTCACGAGCCGTGCTCCCAAAACACCCCTCACTTTAAGTGAGCTGCCAGGGACCACGTGGGGCTCCACAAGCCGTGCTCCCATCCGTGGTCTTGAGGTAGTGGCTTGGCATCATGTGCCTTTAGCCCACAACCCCAAGGCATCTTCACGAGGGGCTACACGACCCGTGGTGAAATCCATGAGCCGTGGTCCCTCTCGTGGGCCTTGAGGCAGTGGCTAAGCCACCCTCACTCAACCCTCAACCCTCATGCACCAAGGCATGTTCACGACCACTCCCACGAGCCGTCGAAGGCTTCACGAGCTGTGAAGTAGCTCCTGTGGAGGGGCCACTTTTTGGGCAGCCTAAGGAGGCTACTGCCTCCACCTCCACGAGTCGCACCACGACTCGTGTGACCACCACTGGTCATGAAGGCCCTCGTGGTCATGGGGCAGTGCCTTGGCAAGGCTTGGGAACCCTTGGCCCTTGCCCCTTTTCCCTTAGCCCTACTCCTTCTTCCTTGACGTTAACCCTCTCGTTTAGCTCTAGTTTAGCCGACTAGTTTCCAGGGTGTTACAATACATTGGCCACAAATTCGAACAACGTCCTTGTGCATTTTAGGCTAATAAAATTGTTCCTCAAGAATTCTCCTTGTTTTATCAATACCAAAATGACCAATTAATCCCCCATTGTGTGCCTCCCTCACAAATAATTCTCTCCAAGAGCTCATAGGAACACAAAGTCTCTTTCCTTTGAACAAGAAACCATCAAACTTAGAATATGGAGTAGAAGACCTATCCCTTATCCACCTTTCCCTCTCCCATTCCTCACAATCTTTGAAGATTTGAGCAAACATAGGATCCTTGGGATACAATGTCTTCAAACATTCAAAACTAATCAATCTACAAGACAAAGTATTTACCAACACATGTTTTCTAGATAAGGCATCGGCCACCACATTTTCCTTCCCCTTTTTGTATTGAATTACATAAGGGAAAGTTTCAAGGAATTCAATCCATTTGGCGTGCCTCATGTTCAACTTTCCTTGGGCCCGAATATGCTTTAGGGATTCATGGTCAGTCCTAATGAAAAATTCCTTTGGGCCACAAGTAGTGTTGCCAATTACCCAAGGTTCTAATCAAAGCATACAATTCAAGATCATAAGTGGAATAATTCAAAGTAGCACCTTTAAGCATTTTACTAAAATAGGCAATGGGCTTTTGGTCTTGCATTAAGACGGCTCTAATGCCTACTTTACTAGCATCACATTCCACTTCAAACATTTTATCAAAATTGGGTAATTGCAACAAAGGAGTGGAACTAAGCATGGATTTTAAAGCCTCAAAAGCTTTAGCTTGTTCCTCTCCCCACTTAAAAGGTTTATCCTTACGGATTACCTCGATCAAGGGGGCTGCTATTGTACTAAAACCTTTGACAAACCACCTATAAAAACTAGCCAACCCATGAAAGCTTCTAACATCACTTATGGATTTTAGAATTGGCCAATTCTTAACATCGTCCATCTTAGACTCATCAACCTCAACCCCCCTTGAACTCACAAAAAATCCCAAGAAAACAACTTCAGCCACATGAAATGAACACTTTTCAAGATTAGCATAAAGTTGTTCCTTCCTAATCACATCAAACACACATCTCAAATGTTCAACATGATCATGCATGGTCTTCCTATAAATCAAGATATCATCAAAATAGACAACCACAAACTTCCCTATAAAAGGTTTCATCACATGATTCATGAGATGCATAAAAGTACTAGGAGCATTAGTGAGACCAAAAGGCCTCACCAACCATTCATAAAGACCAATCTTGGTCTTAAATGCGGTTTTCCATTCAGCAACGAGGTTCATCCGGATTTGATGATAACCACTCCTAAGATCAATCTTTCAAAACACACAAGAACCATTCAACTCATCAAGCATATCATCCAAGCTAGGGATAGGATGACGATACTTTACCGTAATCTTGTTGATGGCTCGACAATCAACACACATGCGCCATGTTCCATCTTTCTTTGGAACTAATAGGACCGGCACGGAACATGGACTCATGCTTTCTTTCACATAACCCTTTTTGAGAAGTTTCTCAACTTGCCTTTGTAGCTCCTTTGTGTCCTCCGGATTGCTTCGATAAGCCGGCTTGTTTGGCAATTGTGATCCTGGCATAAAATCAATTTGGTGCTCAATTCCCCGAAGAGGGGGCAATGCACTCGGAAGCTCATTTGGGAAGACATCCTCATAATCCTACAAAAGAAAGGAAATAGAATTAGGGAGGGAAGAATGAAATTGGTTAGTTTGTAGCACATGATCCCTATGGGTGATAAGGATCAACGAACTCTTGGCCTCCACTTCCTCCCATATCTCTTTTTAATTAGCCAACAATACTTGGGCCTTTCCCTTCAACTTCCTCCTTTCCTCCCCTTCATTGCTCTCGGCTTCCACACGTTCCTCTTCACTCCTCCTCTTTTCCCTCAACTCACTCATCCTTTGATACACTTCATTGACTTGAGAGGGTGACATAGGGTGAAGTACATACTTGTGATCATTCAACATAAGTGAATACTTTTTGGTTCTCCCTTCATGCTTGGTTGAACGATCATATTGCCAAGGTCTCCCGAGCAGCATATGACAAGCTTGCATTGGGACTACATCACATAGAACCTCATCTTGGTACTTCCCAATTTTGAGCTTGATCAACACTTGTCTATGAACCCTCAATTCTTCACACTCACTCAACCATTGAAGCTTGTAAGGTGTAGCATGCTTAGTGGTAGGAAGTTTTAAGAATTCCACTAACGCGGTGCTAGCAACATTTGCACAACTCCCACTATCAATGATCAAGGAACACACATTATCTTTGACAAGGAACTTGGAGTGAAAAAGGTTCTCTCTTTGTCTTGGATAATTCATGGTCTTGCTAATCATCACTCACCTCACCACAAATATAGGAACGGTAAACTCTCCTTCCTGAGGCCAAGCTTCTTCAATTGGGGCTTTCCTCATCAAACCATTAGGAACGACAATGTCTTGCCCGTCACATGGATCTTGTTTCTCATCTTCATCACCTTCAAACTCATCCTCTTCTTGGGTATGTTCTTCACAACCCTCTTCTTGCTCTTCCCCTTCACCAAGATATAACTGCCCTCCTTGAACTAACACATTCAGCCGATTGGGACATTCACGCATCATATGACCCCATCCTCTACACTTGTGATATTGAACGCCTTTAGGAAATTTGGTTGGGTCATTATTACCTTCTCCTCTTGGTGGGTACTTTTGAGTGTTTCCTTAGAAGGACTTCTTCTCATAAGGCTTCTTGAAATCCTTACCTTTGTGCCAACCCGAAGATGTTTGAGCTCCCCATTTGTTCTTACTCCATGAATTTGAAGATGAAATACCCTTGTACTTAGGTACTTTCTCCTCCTTGAGTTCCCGCTCTACCTCATTAGCCGCTTCAAAGACATCATTCAAACTAGCAAAACCTTACCTTGAAGCAAATAATGGCATGCTCTTCATTCTCGTCATATTCTTGCTTCAAGATCAAGTTTTGGAACTCATCATAGTATGCAGCAACACTTTTGGTTCCTTACATCAAGTTGTACAACTTGGCAAGTAGCTCTTGACGATATCTCTCCGGCACATACTTGACTCTCATAAGAGCTTTCAATCCGGTCCATGGTGGAGGATGACCTTCTTGAATGACTAAGTGATACCTCTTCATATATTCCCACCATGTAACGGCATACCCTTCGAATTGAGAAGTGGCATAACAACTCTTCTTGACATCCATCAAATCATTGACTTGGAAGATCCTTTCACAAAGCGACTCCCATTCTAGATAAGCATCGATATTGCATTCCCCTTTGAATAGTGAAAGATTAGTCTTGATAGAGTTGATACCAAGATCTCGGCCTCCATGGCCACCTTGGTCATTGTTGTAGTAACCTCTTTGGATTTTTCCTTGATAGTGGTTACCAGGTTCTTCTCTCACTTCTTGACCATACTCTTGATTAGTATAGACTTCCCGTTGTTCTCCACCTTGAGGGTGGTTTCCATATTGTCTCCTTCCATGTGGTACCGGACCAAATCTACCTCCTCGTCCTCTATACCCGCTTGATCTCTTGGTCGATTCCTTGGAGCTTCATTCCATGGCGCTTCTTCACCTTCACCTTCATATTCTCCTTGGTACTCATTATTCCTCACCTCTATCATGGGATTTTATTGTGCTTGTGGCATTTGGTAGGGTGGATTTTGGTTAAGTGGTGTTTGGTAAGGTCGGTTTTGAGTTGGTGGAGCTTCTTGACTAAGCGGGAAATGAAATGGTCGGCTGGGACTTTGGTTATTTGAACCAAAACGGATTAGTGTTGGATTCAAAGCTTGGTGGAGGGTTCTGGGTGTGATAGTAGGAGAAATAATGTGGTCGTGCCCACTTGTGGAAGCACGAAAAGTAGCTTGTGGAGTAGAGTTAGTAGAGTTAACTTGACCTTCCACATTGATCATTCTATCTTCCATCTTCGACATACTACCCCTCACGGTGGTCAATTGCCCCCCTATGTTGGTTATCGCCTCCATTAGAGATTCCAAGGTAACCCCTCCGGTAGGTGGTTGTGTTTTTCCTCATGTTTCCATTGTACCTAGCAATAAGACAACTCACAAAACAACAAACAATGTTAGTGTTAGTAAAATGAACTCACAATCACTCGTGTTTACACATTTTTCATTGCCTCTCAAATTGGCGCGGCTAATGTTGAAGATTGCTTATACTCGGTTGATCACAAAGTATCCATTTCTACTCTTGGCCGGAATGGATTCTTGTTTAAAGAAAGACGAATGACTCGATTAAAGAAAAACAGACTTGAATAAAAAAGTTAACTACGAAGTAAAACAAATAAAAGCATGAAAATAAATGGCACTAACAAAGAAGAGAATTCAAGAACCAATAATCAACAAGTATATCAACTACGAGTTGAAAATTAGTTTAGAAATCTTGAGAACGTTTGAGAATCAAGAAAATGAAACTAAGAAATTTGAACCTGAGATTAGGAGCGTAAAATGAGTTTATGATCGCCAGATGACCTGATTTCTTTGCCAAAAGTGAAGTTCAGCTCGCCAACTTGAAGGTGGGATCGCCAAACTTTACAGTCTGCCAAGGTAACTCAGCGATAGGGGAGGCAGTTCGGCGGTGCACTGACTGGACTTGGTGAGCAAAGTTTAGCTCGCCAAAAGTTCCAGTGTGTACCAACCCAAGCAAGGCAACTCGAGGACCAACCTGCCCAACGGGCGAGACGCCGAATGGACTTGGCGAGCAAAGTCGAGCTCGCCTAAGTTCCAGTAGCTGCTCTTGAAGACATCCGAATTTGGGCTTTTGTGGTCCCCATTGCTCTTTTTCCTTTAGTGTTTATCCTTTTTGGTAAATTCCCTCTTGTACAAACACTTATCCACTTTTTCTTTCTTCTCTTTTGGAATCAAACTTCTCCTTTTTGAATATTCCTTCCCTTTGAAGATTTGAGATACAAGCTCTCCTTGATGTAGGGAACAACACCCAATACTTTTTAGCTCTCAATTCCTTGCCAAAACTTTTAGATTTCAAAACCCATTTGGACCTTCTTCAAGCTTCTTCAACCTTCAATGGTGGATTCTTCAATAGTGAACCAAACATCTTTAAATCGTAAACCTAGACTCAAATAAGGTTAGGGAACACTAATCCAGCCTATGAAACTTCAAACAAGACACAAATAAACAAAAAAAATTGAGGTTTTCTTCAAAAATGATTTTGAACACTTTTTTTTGTAGCAACAAACCGAAGACTAGAATCGTTAGGACGAATCTAAACTCGGCTCTGATACCAAGTGATCTAATTCTCAAAAGGGAACTACAACTAAATGCAGAAATCGAAAGACAAAAAGTAAAGATAACTAGATAGACACACAAAGAGGAAACAAAAAGCAACCAAAGGGTATATTAAACCGAATGACCTCAATCTGTTAATCCTACAATAGCACCTAACTGTTATGAAGACCTCAAGGGAATCAAATTCACCTTGAAAACCTCGTTTCGAAGTAATAATCAACACAAGCTTTACCAAGCTCAACACTCATATAAGAGTTTCAGTTTTTTATCAACATTCAAAATAGTTTAAGTCTAAAATGAACCCAAACTACCTATTTATAATTTTAGGGACTTATTACAAAAAGGGGCCCAAAAGTGACCCGGAATGACCAAAGGGCGAGCAAAGTCGGGCTCGCCTAATCCACTTGGCGATCCACCCATTGGTCGGCGATTCATCCTGCTCCTAGCCAGGTTCTGGAATTTTGGGCGAGATGGGGTCATCTCCGAAGCCCTTGGGCGATCTGCCAACTGGCTCTGGCTCACCAAAAGGGACAGTGCTCCCCCATGCAATCTTCAAGGCATGAAATCCTTTGTTTTCCATCAACACCATCTTGAGGACCACTAACTTCATGAATAATCCTTGCATCTTTTGAAGGTCTCGTGCTTGGCTTCTAGTGAATGGCCTTGATGCAATCCAGATTGCATCACCATGTCTACTTGTACTAAGTGTGGAAGGAAGCACGATGGTAGGTGTCTAGCCAGCACGGGTGGTTGTTATGGTTGTGGTAAAACTGGTCACAAAATGAGAGATTTCCCAATGCTTAGGCTAAAAGAAGAGAGGTCAAGCAAGCTACTCCTAGTGGTTCAGGTTCCAACACTCCGAAGCAAAACCACTTTTATGCTCTTAAAACTAGAGGTGAACAAGAGAGTTCTCCGGATATGGTTACCGATCTGTTAAAAGTTTTCCAAATTGATGTTTATGCTTTACTTGATCTCGATGCGACCTTGTATTCTATGACGCCATATGTGGCTATGAGGTTTGATGTGATCCCCGATGTGTTGTTAGAACTTTTTCTGTCTCTACTCTTATTGGTGATTCTATGGTGGCTAAGAGGGTCTATAGAAAGTGTCCCATTTCCTTGTCCCATAGAGTTACTCTTGTTTACTTGGTAGAGCTTGATATGTTAGATTTTGATGTTATCTTGGGTATAGATTGGTTGCAATCTTGTTATACTTCTATTGATTGTAGAACTTGTGTAGTTAAGTTTCAGTTCCCAAATGAGCCTATCCTAGAGTGGAAGGGGGAAAATTTTATGCCTAAGGGTCAGTTTGTCTCTTATCTCAAAGATAGAAAGATGATTTCTAATGGTTTCTTTTACCATCTAATAAGGGTGAGGGATGTAGATTCCAAAATCCCTTCTCTCGAGTCGGTCCCCATTGTAAATGGGTTCCGGAAGTGTTTCCAGATGATTTACCTGGTATTCCTCACGAGCGAGAAATAGACTTTGGTATTGACCTTCTCCCAGATACGCAACCTAAAGAGTAGTTGAAGGATTTGTTGGATAAGGGTTTCATCCGACCGAGTATCTCTTCATGGGGTGCTCCAGTTTTGTTTTCTAGAAAGAAAGATGGGTCTCTTTGCATGTATATTGATTATAGACAGTTGAACAAGGTGACCATTAAGAATAAGTATCCTCTCCCAAAGATAGATGATTTATTTGACCAACTTCAAGGAGCAAGTTATTTATCTAAAATTGATCTTCGATCGGGTTATCACCAATTGAGGGTGAAAGATGATGACATTCTGAAGACGGCTTTTCAAACTTGGTATGGTCACTATGAGTTTCTAGTAATGTCTTTTGGGTTGACTAACGCTCCGGCAACATTTATTGACTTGATGAATAGAGTGTTTAGACAATAGCTTGACATGTTTGTGATTGTTTTTATCGATGATATTTTGATCTATTCAAGGTGTGAGAATAAACATATTGATCATTTGAGGATCGTATTGCAAATCCTTAAGGACCAAGAACTTCTTGCAAAGTTTAGAAAATGTGAAATTTGGTTAAAGTCCGTAGCTTTCCTCGGTAATATTGTGTCAAGCAAGGGTATCGAGGTAGATCCTAAGAAGACGGATGCGGTCAGGAGTTGGCCTAGACCTCTAACTCCTTCAGACATTAGAAGTTTCTTGGGTTCGGCCGGTTACTCTAGAAGATTTGTTGAGGGATTCTCTTCAATTGCCTCTCCTTTGACAGCCTTGACTCAAAAGAAGGATAAGTTCATATGGTCGGAAGCATGTGAGAAAAGTTTCCAAGAGTTGAAAGATAAACTTACTTCCACTTCGGTGTTGACCTTACCGGAAGGAACGAATGGTTTTGTGGTTTATTGTGATGCCTTGAGAATTGGGCTAAGGTGTTTTCTAATGCAAAATGGGAAAGTTATTGCCTATGCCTCAAGGCAACTTAAAATCCATTAGAAGAATTACCCTACTCACAACCTTGAGCTAGAGGCGGTCGTATTTGTCCTAAAGATTTGGAGACACTATTTTTATGGAGTTCATGTAGACGTGTTCACCGACCACAAGAGTTTGGAATATGTGTTTAATCAAAAAGATTTGAATCTTCACCAAAGAAGGTGGCTTGAGTTAATGAAAGATTATGACATGAGTGTTCTTTATCACCCCGGTAAAGCTAATGTGGTAGCGGATGCTCTTAGTAGTTTATCGATGGGTAGTGTTTCTCATGTTGAAGAAGAAAAGAAAGAGTTGGTTCGAGATGTTCATAGATTGGCTCGATTAAGTGTTCAATTGGTGGACTCATCGTTTGAACTTGAGAAATTTTGAGAATTCATGCATATTAGGTGGATAGATGTAGTTCCTACTTCCTTTTGATGCATTGAGTATGTTTAGTTAGAGTTGATGTTTCCTCCTTGAATTGTGCATTGCATGCATAATGGGCTGATAAAGTTAGTTCCACCCCTCTATGATGTTTTGAGAACGTCCTAGCTTGGAGTCGATAGTTCCTCCTTGGTTGTAAGCATTGCATTGTAGGTTGGGTTGTTAGTTCCTCTCCTACTCTCTTAGAACCAGTTTAAAATTCATTCGAGGATGAACGGTCCCAAGGGGGAGATATTGTAATACCCAACATTTAAAAAGACCAAATAGCAGATTTCTAGAAGTTACAGGTGGAAGACCACACCGGCCACCCACAGCCCATGGAATGGACCACGGACCGTAGGTGTGGTCCACTGTTGGCCTGCCTGGGTAGGGTCTGAGGGTCAAGGACCACGACACGACCCACGGACCGTAGGTCAGACCACATTCCATGTCTAGGGTCCGTGGTTCGAGACCTCAAGATCACCTTTCTGACACCAAACGACGGTCCACCAGGACGGGCCGTGAATCAGACCATGGTCCGTCGACTGGGTCCGTCGGTGGCATCTGTCAGTTAATTTTATGGGGAAGTTGGGTCTTTTCCTAATTAATTAGTCCCTATACTATGTTGTTTTACCTATGTTTAGGACCCCTATATAAGTCTTCTAACCCCCAAATTCACCGCATTTATTTCATTCTTCCAAATTCCCAAAACAAAACCAATTCCTCTCAAATATTCTCTCTCTAGAAACTTGAAGAAGAAGAAGAAGGATTCACCTAGGGTTTCAAGGTAAGGTTTCAATTCCTCCATTGAAGGCTAGAAATTGAAGTTAAGGTATGATAGTTTTCATCCATGGATTCCTTCCATTCATGGAGTTCCCAAATTCCTCTATTTCAAATGGTAGAATTCCCCCAATTAAGTTAGGGTTTTCTTCAATTAGCATGGGTTCTTATCATTATTGATTTGAATGACTTAATTATGATCTTCTATGCAGGTATTGATGAATTCCAATGCTTTTATGATGAATTCCCCTATGAATCCATGTGATCCCTATATTTTCGAGTTATGAACTATATGTTGTGGGATTTTGATCTTCAAGGAAGAGTTTTACGAAATTGAGAATGTATTACTTGTTTTACATGAATTTAGGATGAAATCCATATCTAACCCATGTTTTCTTAGAGCTGATTATTGAAATTGGGTTGTGACCTCAAGGAGGTAAATTATGGACTTATGAATTGTTTATGAAACCTATGTTAATGTTTTAAGGGTGCTTTGAGAGTAAAGTACCAATGATGATGTTGTGTTGCGAAAGGACATTCTCACTAAAACACATATTAGCATGATGTGAAAGGTTCTGTCACATAGAAAGGATTCTTAGGTTGAACGACTTTCTCACCTAATTAAATCAAAGAAAATAAGCTATCTTAATGAAACTAGCTTGAATTGGTTGTCCAAGGGCAACTTTTCATGAGTAATGAAGTCAAGTAAGAAATGAGTATTCCGTGGGAATTTATGCTTAGCACCGAGTGGATATTGAATATGAGATGGAAACTCTCACGTAGTAGAGTCCAGGTTTCCAAAGTAATCTCATAAGATGGAAGCCTTCACGAAGTAGAGTCGGGCTTTTCTAGTAGAAATCTCCTTATCCCATAACTATGTATCCACATAGGTTGATTATCTAGTGGATCCACTTAAGCTAGAAGTTTAAGGTTCTACCTTCGGCAAGTAGGACACCCCTTTTCGGTGTGGGGTAGATACCAGATTCCATGTTATAGCTCACATGGTCTCAATGTCGATTAAGGCTATTTCCCCACAAGTAATAATGAACTAAGGTTACTCAAGGAGTATCACATATGAGTCCAAAGATGTTAAAGAAGTAGTTAGCTTGCACTGACGGTGATTTATGACTTATGTTTTATAACTCTTTCATATTATGTTTTAGCTTGGTCAATTGCATGTCATGAAATGAAATGTCCCTTTCTAGCATGTTTTAAATATTTTATGCATGGCTATCATACTTGGTACATTATTTTGTACTAACGCATACTCTTGCCTATATTTTTCCCAAATGTAGTGTCCGACGAGCAGGTTTTCGAGTCTCGTGGTTAGTAGTTGAGTTCGTGATTTGCCGAGCTTTGGTGAGTCCTCATGCTTCAAGGATGGAGTTATTGTTTTAGTTTCTTTCTTGTATTTTATCTTTTGGACATGATGTATGGGTTAGGGCCAATTTCATTCTATTGTATTAGATGGTTATGTTGAGACATGAGTTTAGACTTCCGCTTTTCATTTTATAAAATGTTTTGGACTTGAATTGTTTTACTCTTATTGTTCTATTTCTTATATTATGAGAGCTAAGTGGCTTGTATGGAGTCCTTCGGGGTTCTATAAGCCATGTTACATCTAGGGGGTACCATGGGTCATGAAAATTGAACTCATGTGTACAACTCTTCTCATTCTCATACTTACTTTCTCAAACATAGTTCAAATCGATAGTTGATCTCAAAGGGATTCACAATTTGACTCAAAACAACCTCTTGGACATTCCTCTTGACTCTACCTTTAATTTGGAATGTCCATTCAAGAGTTATAATTTAGATATAGTATCTCTCAATGATTAAAGAAGGCTTAGATAATTAGGAATAAGAAGAGAGCAATGACACGAATTGAAGAAACACTGGCACGACACGTAGGGTGGATATAATTATTGGTCGTGGAATAATTTTTGAAACAATGGAGTCTGCGTCCTCTCCACGACGCGGGGAGGGAGGTAATTTTCTAGGGACTGGATTTTAAAGTTTCTCCGCGACACGGATCTGGGTGCGTATTTTTTGCCTGATATTTTCTTTCTCTCCCAAACTCGATTCAACTCGTACTCATTGCAAAATCTAAGTTCAAAACTCACGAATTCTTATAACCCAGAACAATCTGTGTGAAACCCACACAAGGAACTATCAATTTACCCAACTCATTCTCAAACCCTCGCCTCAAGAACTCAAAACAACACTCCATTACCAATTAAATTCAAGAACCTTTCAATAACTCAACAATTCAACATCAAGAATGTTATCATGGGTAAAATATTACATGAATGGCGTGAGGGTGAACAAACCCAGCACTATGAAAGCTTACATACCTCGAAAGAATCAAATTCTTGGCGAAAACCTCCAAACTTGATGAACGCTTGAAACTTTCTCCCTTAATCTCCTCTTGAACTTTTCTGTAAAACCCTAAGCGTATTTAGGATTGTGAAAACTGACCCAAATCAGTTTAATATTACTAAAATGAGTTAGGCTAGTGGGGGTAAGGAAAAGACCTAAATACCCCTCTTTAATTTGGATGAACTTTCCTTAATCGGACAGGCTGAACTCAAACGGGCATATATCCCTCATCCGAACTCGGAATTTAGCAAACATGGTGGCATTGGAAAGAGGACTTAGGGATATTTCATTTGACATCTCATGAGCCACCTAACTAATTCTATGTTGAAAGTTATGGTCGTTTGAGTTGATCCAAAACTTAAGAAAATGATGGAATACTTGAACGAATTTCTCTTTAGATCTTTTTTGAACTAGAGGTGTTACATCTAGTGACCGTAACACCTAACAAAATTTAAAATTACTCAGAAAAATTTCATTCACAATGAAGAAGGGTTCGAGTCTTAGCTCAAAAAAATTCGAGGTGTTACATTATCTCCCCCTTGGAATCATTCGTCCTCGAATGACGGCTGGACTAGATATGGAATGGGGTTAGTCTTACTATATTCAATCCTAACTCAAAATCACAAAGTACTTAACATAGGGTGATTATTCTGATCTAAATCACAAGATTCAGGTTCTATACCTCTATAGGGAATCCCATCCCAAGAACACTACTCCTTACCACTACATTCAACCAACATTGGGCTCATATCAAGAACTATCTAATGTTTAACAATAGCACATTCAAGCTTAATACTCTAAAAAATCCATGGATTCTTATGAACCAACTCCTTAAGAAGTTCTCATTCTCTCATCATCTCTATCATACCAACTAGAATTTCCCACATTACTACTCGGAACCAACTAAGGGCTCTCATTTAACTATTTCTCATAGTAAAACCTCATCCTCCTCTTCCTCCACATTCATAAAAGGGGATAGTGATGGGAAAGATTATGTTATTTCAATCATGCACCCAGTCAGTTATAAGTGATGAGTTCCTTTATGAGTAGAATAAGGAATAATAATGTAGTAGAGGAATAGTTACTAGTCAGGATGAGATAGAGTATACTTTTAACCAGACCAGAGTTGATGTTGATGTGCCATCATATTAGAGAAGAGTAAATATATGTGTGGAATCAGAGAGCAGAATATTCATGAGGTGATAGACCCATGCTAGGCTTATGATACTTTTAACCAGACCAGAGTTGATGTTGATGTGCCATCATATTAGAGAAGAGTAAATATATGTGTGGAATCAGAGAGCAGAGTATTCATGAGGTGATAGACCCATGCTAGGCTTATGATACTTTTAACCAGACCAGAGTTGATGTTGATGTGCCATCATATTAGAGAAGAGTAAATATATGTGTGGAATCAGAGAGCAGAATATTCATGAGGTGATAGACCCATGCTAGGCTTATGATACTTTTAACCAGACCAGAGTTGATGTTGATGTGCCATCATATTAGAGAAGAGTAAATATATGTGTGGAATCAGAGAGCAGAATATTCATGAGGTGATAGACCCATGCTAGGCTTATGATACTTTTAACCAGACCAGAGTTGATGTTGATGTGCCATCATATTAGAGAAGAGTAAATATATGTGTGGAATCAGAGAGCAGAATATTCATGAGGTGATAGACCCATGCTAGGCTTATGA
>JAJONR010005290.1:0-56292 GCA_029582245.1 Solanum etuberosum | reverse complement strand
CATATATATATATATATATATATATATATATATATATATATATATTTTATTTTTATTTTTATTTTTATTTTTTTGTGAAAAATAAGATCCGTAATATGAAAGGAAACTTGATAGCATATACCATTTTCATCTCTTTTGACTTCGATGTACCTAAACTCATGGAGGAAGTGTTTTAACGATATAACTTATAAGCCCATAAGTCGAGATGGTCAAAGCTCAACTTATTTTTATTCCTCCAAGATATTAGATTTCCTCCCATCATGATACAGCTTCCAGAAGTAGATCGTCTATTCGGGGAAGAACTTGCCTAATCAACATATAAACATCGAACAATGTGTGAGTAATCCTTGTATTCTGATAACAATCCTCAACTTGGATCCCCTTTGACATAAGAATGTGATTACAATATCCCAATGGCCACAACATGAAAACTGAAAAACTTAAAGAAAGAAAAATGTGTGATCGTGTGACTATGAGATAATTTATCTTGCTTATGTACCACTCTCTGGAATCTGTAAAGATTTCAAGTGACTCACCCAGATCAAGAACAAGTTATACATTGGTATACACAACACAAGATGGTTAGTGCACTTCTAATCTAACATATATGATTCTTCTGGTAAGCCTGCAATGCCTAACAACGACTTTGCTAACACGACTCCCACAAAGTACTTTAATCGATCTAAATTTAGTCTGAAAGTGGCTGAACAAAATGCTGCTCGAGTTGATAAGTTCATTCCAGTCATTGCATGTTAGGACAATGCTATTAACATACACTGCTCACCACTTGAACTGGATACCAAGGTTGAGTTGGAGCCGAATCTACTTTGCTAAACATGGTATCATAGCCACACACATCCCTAATGCATGGCTACCCACTGTTGGGCCACCCACATTATGTTTCATATGTCCAGCCCTGAGCATTCAAGAGGGTGTAAGAATTCCTCATTGATTAACCACAGATTATAACCTCCGTATATGGTCTTGGACGATTCTCACCACTTGAGCTAACATTTCAGAGTTGAGTTGAACTCAAGTCCATTTCATTGACAAATTCATTTATTAATCATGACAAAAGAAAATCTTACGATCATATAAGAATGAGGGGATCATCATACTAAGGACAAAAAAAAGAAGGGAAATGGTGGAGGTTTAAAGAGGAGTTTACTCCATCGCATCACAGTTCAGGGGCATATGTATGAAGAGTATTCAGGGGCATGCATGGGCAAGACAGTGAGCAATCTCAAAGGAAGTTCGGTAAGAACTACCAACGTTTTTATCAAGTCACAGAGTATCTTGGGTGATAGGGGAGATTCTAACCCATCTTAGAAAGTTCAACTTTTTCTTATAACTGAGATTTCCCTGGACTAGTAGGGGCACAGTTCGAAACTCGGTGGATAATACTCCTCTTCTACCATTCCCCACTTATATACCAGGCATATATCTACAAGAAGCTCCGAGTCTATGGTGTGTGTCTAACCCACACATCACGTGTTGCGCTCTTTCCACAGTTTCCACTAGACTAAATCCCTGGAGCTTCAGGAAGTTTAACTTGTTGATCAAACCTTAGATACTAATTCATCAAAAAGCAGCTATAGAATTAAAAAAGAGGCATCAACATGCTTTCCCAAAGAAAAAACATGCCAACAGGACAAAAGCATGTTACAACAAACTTCTCCATTCAAGTTCTATTATTAACATGGTGAAGGGTAAGGTAGTAGTAACTACACGTCATATTTTCCTAGTTGAGTTATGGTTCATGGCACACAACTATGATTCTCAATCTGTTGATGATTCAAGTGATATAGTTTCTATTGAAGCCACTGATTTGAACAAAGTTTATTCACAGTTATCTAATCTCCAATTGAATTCTCTGGATGTTAAACTATACAATTTATTTTACTCCAGCAAAACCTGTTGCAGAGTTCAGACCATAGTCAAGGCTTTTGACACAAATAGTGGTCGTTTGGTAGAGTGTATAAAAATAGAGTGTATTAGTAATGCTTGCATTAATAATACTTGTATTGGAAAGAAGTAGGCACTGAGGGATTTCAAATGCTCTCAGGCACATTAACCAAGGTAAAATCCTAGTGTCCCCATCTAGGCCCCTAGAAACCCCTTTTCCAGCGATCTTCCATCACCGGATCCTCCTCCAACCCCTTTCTTTTCCAACCTCTCTTTCCTTGCTACAACCATGGGGCACAATACCATTTATTTTGCTGTAGGATTCAAATCTTTCGATATTATCAGAGTAGTTTCTAGGGGGGAAACATGGTACGACTGGGTAGAACGAGGTCGTAACATGATGATCAGGATGAGTATTAGCCAGAAGACAATGGAGTGGTTAGCTTTCGCCCTTAAAGAAGCATCGAAAGGACAGGGGAACTCAGTACGCAGATGGAAGTTCCGAGACCAGTTCACGGAGTTCTTCTGTTCAAGGAATTACAACAAATCTGGTCGCTATGTTAGTATACTAAATATGCAGGGTAAAAGAAGAGTCGTCATCATTATACCTGAGTGGTCATTAAATTCTGGTTGGTTAGAAATAGCCACCAAAATAACGAGATCCATAAATGCTAAAGCACAGAAGGCAGTTAAGATGATGCACAGGGAAACAGAGGAGGGTCTCTTATATTCGGATACTGCTAGAAACAATAAATGGTCTACAAGAGAAATGAATGTTGCTAAGATTCAACAAAAATGGAAAAAACTCGTTATTACAGATGCAACAACAACAAACCAAAACGAAATTCTAGCAAAAAACATAATTGGTAGTCTCTCAGAGGAGATATCTGAGGCCTCTCTCTCAGAGATTCGACGGTGGGTGGCAAGCACATGGAAACACAAGCATGGTATCAACATCTACGATTTGGGTCATAATCGTTTCCTCTTCAAGTTTCCCAACAAAACAGCGGCAGACCACATTGTAAAAGGGAAGTGGTTCTGGAAATCCCACAAATTCAACATGCAATGGTGGTCTCCGACATCAACCTCTACTCGTGATAGGTTGGACCAGGTTTGGATCAGAGTAGTAGGTCTGCCCCTTCAACTTTGGTCACAAAAAGTTCTCCATAAAATCGGAAACTTATGCAGTGGCTGGATCAAAATGGAAGAAGAAACTGAGTTGCGAAACCACCTTAAATTAGCTAGGATAAAAGTGAGGGGACAGCGACTCAGTTCCGAAGTCAGATGAACTGGTCCATGAAGGTTTAACCTTCAAAGTTCCAATCTGGGTAGAGACGCCGGTGAGGGTGGTCGCCGATGTTCGAAGCAAAGTACCCCCAAAGACCCAGCAGTCTGATAAAGGGACTGAGGGTATACAAGATAAAAGCCTTTTAGGCTTTACAGAGGTGTCAGGGGTGGGCTCGTCCTACGATCCTGATATTTTGAATTGGCCAGCTGTCTCGGCACATGATAAGGCACGAGTGGCTGAGGCCCCACTCCCCACCACGACAAAAAAATGGTCATGCAATGAAAAAGAAAATTTTGGGCCCAGATTTGCTGACCCGTCTCAATTGGGCTAGTAAGTAAGCCCTCCTCTCTTTTAATTGACCCAATCTCAACCGAACTTGAAGCTAATATTTCCAACTCCTACATAGCGTTGAAATGTGGAGAAGGAGAAGAAGCAGAACACGATTGGGAGGAAATTGAAGAAGAAGAAGAAGATACTTTTGAAAGGAGTGAAGAAGAGGAAGTAAGGGTAACTGAAATCCCCCAAACCCTAGAAGATAGTGCCATGCAAGTTGCTACTATGTTGAGAAGTGCAGATAACATCTCCGGGTTGACAACAATAGAAGATGCAGTACCTTTAAATCAACATAGCCCAGGGGAAGGAGAGGATCCAGATTTTGATATCCCTATATGGATTCATCAGAACATCATCAAATTCGCCAAAGAATTTGGTGTCGATATCAAGGAGTGCAAAGAGGAAGCAACAATGTTATTCATGAAGATAGATAACATGAGACAAAAAAACATGAACAAGGAAGAGAAGAACAGGAGAATGACTCCGGTAGCAAAGGGATCCAAAGAATTGAAGAGCCTCAACTATGGAAGTAATTTCAGAAGCAATGGCACAAGAAGCAGCGGGGGTTACAATATTAATTGTGATCAATGACACTCTCCATAGTATCATGGAATGTGAGGGGCCTGAATCAAGCAATCAAGAGGTGTATCATTAAAAATTTAATTCATGAATGGAAAGCTGATGGTTATTGCTTTCAAGAGACAAAAATTCAAGGAGATATCAAGAATTTGGTTAAAGAATTGTGGGCCAACAAAGGGGTCAGATTCTGTCAATCGGAAGCTAGTGGGACAAGGGGAGGTATCCTAATTCTATGGGATGAGAAAGTATGGACAGGAGAAGTAAGTAGTTCGGGGCCTATTCTCTAACCTGTAAGTTCACCGGAAAGAACCAAGACCTCACTTGGTTTCTTACAGGTATTTATGCTCCAAACAACAGAGTAAAAAGGGAAGAAGTAGGGTGGGAAGTAGGCTCAGCTAGAGGACTTTTTTTATGGGCATTGGGTAGTATGGGGGATTTCAACACGGTCAGATTTCCTTCAGAAAAGAGAAACTGCTCTAGATTCACAAGAGCAATGAATGATCTGGCTGATTTCACTGAGGATATGAGCCTACAAGATCCGCATTTGATAGGGGGCAAATACACTTGGAGGAAAGGGGAGAGACATGATGTTGCTGCCAGGTTTGATAGGTTCTTATTCTCTGAAGAATGGAATGAGGAATTCAAAAACATTAAGCAGACAACCTTACACAAGGTGACCTCTGGTCATACACCCATAATGCTCCAAAGTGGGAACTGGGAACCTAGAAGATCTTATTTCAAATTCAAAAATTGGAGGTTGCAAACAGAAAGTTTTCTAGATAGAGTTAAGGTGTGGTGGAAATCTACAGTCTATGAAGGGAGGCCAGATTTTATCTTAGCTTTCAAGTTGAGAGCCTTAAAAGATAAATTGAAGGAATGGAGTAAGACTTCCCATGGGAATTTAGCAATGCAGAAACAGAGCATCCTTGCTCGGCTGGCAGAATTGGAGGAAATTCGGGATCAAAGAGCACTAAGAGAAGATGAGACACACTCAAAGGCAGAATTCCTAGTAGATTTTGAAAACATAGCTAAATGTGAGGAAATAGCTTGGAGGCAAAGATCAAGGGTTAACTGGCTGAAACAGGGTGACAACAATACAAAGTTTCTCCACAGATCAGCAAATGCTCATAGAAGATATAACAATATTGATGAACTAATGGTGGATGGGGAAGCAACCAAAAATCCAGAAGCTATAAAGAAGGAGATTGTGGAGTTATACCAAAGATTATATATTGAGACTGAGACATGGAGACCATCTGGTGGATGCAGGGATGATGGTTACACCATGGCTTTTTATGTCCATTGCTGGGAAGTAATTAGTACAATCAGGAATTTCCATGAAAGATGTGTTTTTGAGAAAAGCTTCAACTCTACCTATGTAGCTTTGATTCCTAAAAAGATGGGTGCTAAAGAGCTCACACATTTCAACCTATCAGTTTAATCAGTAGTGTTTACAAGATCATCTCCAAGGTGCTTACTGAGAGGCTCAAAAAGGTCATACACAAATAGGTGGACACCTAACAATTGGCTTTCATCAAAGGAAGGCAAATAACGGATGCCATCCTTATGGCAAATGAACTAGTGGATCCTAGTGTCGGAAGCAATATACCTGGCATTCTCTGCAAGTTAGATATACAGAAAGCCTATGACCACCTTGATTGGAATTTCTTGCTGGAGACCCTATTCAAAAGAGGATTCAGAGACAGATGGATAAGATGGATAAAGTTTTGCATTAGCACAGTTAAATTCTATGTTCTAATCGATGGAACCCCTACAGGATTCTTCTCCTCACAGAGAGGTTTAAGGCAAGGACACCCACTATCTCCTTTCCTCTTTATCATTGCCATGGAGAGTCTAAAAGATATGTTGAAAATTAACCAAGAAAACAGTTGGTTGAAGGGATTCAAAGCTTCACACAAGGAAGATCTAATTTGGAGATCACTCATCTGCAGTATGCTGATGATACACTAATCTTTTGTGAGGCCAGTAGGAACCAACTAATTATTCTCAGGGTCATTTTGTTCTTTTTGAAGCAATCTCAGGGTTAAACATCGACTGGAATAAGAGCTTCTTATATCCAGTTAAAGAGGTTCCTAATTTAACCTCATTGGCTTGGATTCTTGGTGGAAGTATTGGGGATTTACCGACTGTTTATCTGGGCATGCCATTAGGAGCTCAGAATAGGTCTATAGATATATGGAATGGGGTGGTAGAGAAGTGTGTGAAAAGGTTGGTGAATTGGAAAAGTCAATACCTCTCCTTAGAAGGAAGACTAACACTAACCAAAAGTTTTTTGGACTCAATGCCTACTTACATGATGTCCCTTTTCCCTATCCCTGATGGGGTCATTGAGAGATTAGATGCTCTAAGAAGGAATTTTCTCAAGGAAGGAAACAGTGAAACCAAAAAATTCCACTTGGTAAAGTGGGATGCACTGATTGGGAGTAAGCAAAAAGAGGGTGTGGGGGTGAGGAACTTAAAAACACAGAATCAATGCCTTATGATGAGTGGCTCTGGAGATTTGCATCTAGTGAATTAGCACTCTGGAAAGAAATAATCCAGCTGAAGTATGAAATGGCAGATCATTGGACCACCAAAATGGTCACTGATACTTACGAAATCAAACTTTGGAGGTCCATCAGGAATCTGTGGCCAAAGCTAAGAGAGAATTGCAGTATATGAACAGAAGATGGCATTTTTTTCTAGGAAGACAACTAGCTTGAACAAGCTCCCCTAAAGGATACCTTCAATGATATTTACATCCTAAACCAACAACAAAGGGCCACTGGGGCTGAAGTTTGGTCAGAACAGGGATGGAATTTGAGCTTTAGAAGACCTTTTAATGACTGGGAGATTTTGAGGTTAGTTGAGTTCTACAGCAAATTGGAGCAATTCAAAGGAACTTCAAATGACCTAGATAGATTGGAGTGGCAGGGCCACAGTCAAGGTAGATTCAGTGTGAAAGGGGCCTACAAAAAGTTTAATCCTTATGATAATCAGATTGATGACTAGCCTTGGAAGCTTATATGGAAAGTTAAAATTCCTTATAAAGTTTCCTGCTTTACTTGGCTTTAGGCTAAACAAGCTGTGTTAACTCAAGAAAATCTCATGAAAAGGTGGATCCATTCCCTAGGTGCTTTTTTTTTGTGAAGAGAAGGCTGAGACAGTAACTCATCTATTCATACACTGCAGGATTACCCTTCCACTACGGGAAATCTTCCTAAATAAGAAGGGTTTGAGTTGGGTTATGCCAAGGAAAATAGCTCAGACCCTGAAGATCTGGAGCAGCTATGTTAACATTTCAGACCACAAGGATAGATGGAAAATTATACCAGCTTGCATCTGGTGGTCTGCTTGGTCAGAAAGAAATCTCAGGTGCCATCAGAACAAGAGCAACAGCATCCAGAAGATGAAGATGAATTGTTTAGTTTTGTTTCATTTTTGGTGTAAACGGGAGTATATGGAAGATCTAGAATCAGTTATGGATGTCTTAAGATCTTTGTAATTTTTTGTTTAAAGGGTTGAAGATCTTCTGGATATTCTACCTCAATTGTAATTAGGAAACCTGTAACTTGTTGTGGCAGGTTTCTGATCTTTTGGAAATAGAATACAAGTTGTTACTTTCTCAAAAAAAAAAAAAAAATTGTATTAGTTATGCTTGCATTAGTAATACATAGATTATTTTTTATGCATTGTTTGGTTTAGTGTACTAAAAATAGCATGTATTGCATAAAAATATTTATTTACAAAGATATCCTCCACAATTATGGTGGAAAAAATGTAAAAAGAGTTTTTTGAGGGGTAATTGGGTCTCTAACCATACTAATGCATGCATTAAATCCCCTTGCATTACTAATACCTAGAAATTCATGGTATCAGTAATATACACCTTAATACACAATAGAGTAAGCATTAGTTATATATAGCATAAAAAAGTGTACCAAACAATGTATTACTAATACACAAAGTTAATGCATGCATTATTTTTGTTAATACACTACCAAACAACCCCATAATGTGCAAAAACTTAACCCATATATTAATAGTAACTGGCGAATTATTTAGGACAACCAGAATCCTAAGATTTTCAGTTTCTTGTGCCATGACCTAATACCATGTGGAATGGGAAGAAAAGATTGAGAAATGATAGTAAAGCTTAATTATCCCCCTAAGTTTGGATGGAAATTATTTATAGTTATGGCATATATAACAATTAGTGAACTGCTGATTTTTGGCAAGATTACACTTCTAATCTACGCACAAGTATAGCAATCAAATCAAATAAATCAAACCAAAGCAAATCAACCTAAATCAATACAAATCATGGAATAACCTCAACAGTCTGAAACCTGTTAGAGATATCTGATAGGAAATGGACATTGGGTCTAACTCAACCTCAAAAACTAGCTCACGAGGGAATAACAACCCATTTTCTCCACCAATATCGGACACTTAACATTTAACACTCCCTTGCACGTCCAAGACTACATATCTGGAGTTGGATAACATAATATAATGGCCCAACATTGAGTGCACCAAAAGCAGGATATCATGATAAAAATGGACTTTGAACCTAACTCAACCCAAAAGGTAACTTATGACTGTCTAAGACCATATAATGAGACAACAGTCATTTTCTCCACCAATATAAGGCACTTATAAATATCATCATTATTAGAGAACGATTAAGTTTATTGAAGTTCTTGCTGCAGCATATCAGTGGAGTTGAGCAACAGATATGAAGATAGAAGCACCATGAACACAAAAAAAGTCAGTTTGAGTAGATGAGAAATATTTGTCATCACATAAAATTATTACATAATATTTGGTATCAATGCAGATTTAGCTAAATATAGGGCACAGTAGAAGAAAAAGATTAATATAGGAAATGGCTACTAGTTGAGATAGATTTTAGACTAGTTAGAGAACCTCTAATATTATTATTGTCATTACAATTATTATTATATTATTGTTCTTATATATACTTAACTTATTTTTCACTTCTATTTTATTTAGTATGATGATGAAAATGAAATGAGCTTAAATGAAGGTGCGATTCATATAGTCGAACACAACTGTTTGGAACTAAGGCATTGTTGTTGTTGTTCTTGCTGTTGTATAAAAATATAGCATAAAGTGGCATCATTATGACTGCATCCATATTCAGAGAAGTACAGCTAAGACCACAAGATCAGTTTTATTTCAGATAGCATGTTTTCACAGTATTAATATTGAAAAAGGCAACTGATTAGTGATTTGCATGAATTTTCTGGAGAACTTAATGCATCTATCGGAATAATCATTGCAAGGCAGTCCTTACTACTGCCTGCAAAAGAAAGTAATAACGCTAAATTTTACTAAGTCACACCAATATGGTGTTGAATATACAAAAGAAAATATTACCAGTATGTACAAACTTCCCATAATTCTGAAAGATCAAATATGAAGAAAGAGCAAGGAAAATCAACACAAGGCCTACAATACGTAACTAGCTTTAAAGTTTGGACGGGAAAAAAAAAGAACTGTTTGAATTGATCCACATTTTAGAAATGGTAACAGATGCATGGGTCTTGTTAAAACATATTAGATGGTGTTAAAATACAAGAAAATATTACGGATATGCTTCAGAATTCCCAAAAGTCTGAAAGTAAATATGCAAGTGAGCAAAGAAAATCTACACAAGCCCAAAATATGTAACAGAACCGTTTTTAACAATGATAATAGATTGATTTTTTTATAAGGAGCAATGGTAATAGATTCAATAGGTTTTTTAGAACATATTGGGTGGTTTGCCTGTTTTTTTGTGATGGGCGCCAATTTGGTTGTCACGTCCTTCAGAGAGATGATTTGTATAGGTTACACAAAAATGCAAATAGTTCTTGTGAACATATTTTCATAAAAACATTTTTTAACTGTTTGAAGAAGTAAAAAAAAAAAGGAAAAGAACAATGATCAAACCTGCTGAGCCAGTATAACACGTCCTTCACATCTTCCCGAAGTTGCAGCAAGAAGTGGATATGTGTAATTTCTTATCCGAACAACAAGGGAACCCGTCTGCAAATTGATATTACTACCATATAATCGTGAAAATGGGACGCTATGTGCACGACATACTGGATCAAGCTTTTGCAGAATCTCTATCATCCCAGAATCACCTCCTTCAATTCTTGTCAAACTTACATCCAACTCAGTAGCAGAAACCGAAAAGAGAGAACTCCTGGCAGTGCTAGGCTTGAAACCCCCTTGAAACCCTTCACTACATGCCCCTGATCCTTGTGATTGCACAAGAGTTTGGCATGCCTGGTGATATGACCTGAATGACTGCTTATAGATCTCCTCCTGCAGTTTCTGAACGGCTGAAGTGTCCTCCACATCAATCTCTTCTCCATTGAAATGGACTTTACCATCTTCAAAAGAATCCTTTCTTTCTGCAACACCACGAGATTTTCCACCTTTTGAAATAAGCTTATCAATAAAGTTTAATCTGACAGCTACTTCACAAGCCTCCTTCTTCAACAGCTGATAATGTTCGTCAAGCCATCCCTGTATAGGTTGTTCTTCAATATCAGCAGTGAGTTTCTTTATGCAAAATCTAACTCGTCCAATTTTCGATGAACTGGTCTCTTTAGCTTTTGATTTATCTTCCTTATTGGGGAACAAAAGTTTAGTTTTTGCAGCAGTAACAAGCTTTAAAGCTCGAAGCATTTCCTCAACAGAATCATCGATGGCCCGCAATTCCAACTTGTATGGCATGCATATGTGGACATCAAGGGCTTGAATAACCCAATCCCATGTTGTGCCTATCTCGTGTTTTGAAGTTGGTGCACTTCTAGAAGCATTTGGAATGCGAGAGACTTGCATTCTGCTACTTCTAAATATTCTTGCATTATTAAGGTTGAGCATTAAACCTTCTAGAAGCACACCGATCCGAGCATTTTCAGAAAAGATTGACTGCACCTGGACAGTCATCTCAACACCATCTCCAACTTCTGCAGATATATTAAGCGTTTCCACATCAATAGCAAAGATGGATTCTCTTTTCTTGCGTTTCTCCAGTGGTACTGACTCCATCGAAGTCTCATTTACCTGCCCATTTACTTTAAGGTCGCCTTTAGCAAGTTCCTGAAGCTTCTGATTGTGCAGAAGTAATTTTAAGTGCAGCCCAAGTTCAACCAAAGCTATATGCACATCAGGCTCCCATCTGACTGATATATCAGTAGCACTAAAGAGAGAGCACACTGCAACCTCTTTACGACCACCAGATCGCCTCACAAACTTTGCATTCTGCATGTCAAGCAATGTAACTCTTTCTCCAGGGAGGTTACTGTCTTCCAAATGTTCTTGATAGATTGATCTCGCTCTTTCAAGCTCCATTTGTGTGGATTGTTTCTCCTTGTTCATGGATAGATTTAGGTGGAAAACATCAAGGGACAGAGAATACTTGAGTTTTTTAAGTTCAACTGGAGTTGTAGGTGTAATAGTTGCAGTGCGGGGTGTACCATCAGCTGAAACACTAACTACAATTCGACCTCCCTGAGATCCATAATTGGCACGTTTGGGATCAGGAACAACAGAATTTTCCAAACCCACTTCTCCACAAACATTAAAAGAGCATTTTTCTAGATTGAATTTGATGAGCTGAATCCCTTTCCCTGATGGCCTGGACGATTTTGTCACCCGGTTGTGTGGTTTCTTACCAGAACCAGAAAGACTCTTCAGTAAGTGCTTGAAAGACAAAGCTGTAGACATAAGAGACCCAATGCGCCTGAAGGTTAAGTGAACACCCATCCCGGTAACATCAACAGAGAGAACTGTTTTATAATTGAGACCATCTTCAGGTGAATCCATATCTTTCTTTCCCCAGTCAACACTGACTTTTGCTATATAAATAAGTGAACCCATGTTTGTTTCAACCCCAAAGAGACTCTCCTTTAAGCATTCTCGATACTCATCTGACATGTTCAGATTAAATTCACCAACCTCCATGTGCACCACTGTGCCTGTAGTAGATATATTATTGGCAAAGACATGTGATGACTGTGAACAACCCTGCAAAGTAAAAAGGAACATGACACCACTATTTAAGACAAAAGGTTGAAGTAATTACAGACACAAGCTGAACAGTTAACTATCTGTGCTTATTCTGATGTCTAACTTTTAGTAATTCACAGGGAAACAGAAATTCAATGTCAAAAGGGGAGAATGAAATTTAAGAGTAACATGGCCCAAAAAGAATCAACTCAAGCAAAGTTCATTAGCTCCCTTGTAAGTTGAGAAGACATAAGTTGTTGGAAACAGTTCAAAGACAATTAGTTTTACACAATGGTGAAGTCAAAAACACAAACTTACCCCGCACCAATCAGAGGCAATATACTGTTTCAGATATCCTACACTCCTCTCAAGCAAACTATCCAAATAGCCAGATTAGAAAGCGCATGAAAGATTTTTTTTTTCTTTAGTTAAATTCGGATCACTTTATGTTTAGACAATAGAGAAACAAAAAAAGAACTCAGCCCACACAACAACATACCCAGTGAAATCCCACAAGTGGGGTCTGGGAGGGTAGAATGTACGCAGACCCTGATCACTACCTTGTAGAGATAGAGAGGTTGTTTCCGAAAGACCCTGGGCTCAAGTGCAGCAAATCCAAGTACAAAGAAGGAGACAGAGAAGAAAATATAGCAGGTGACGGAAGCAGTGCAAAGTCTACCCGAAGAGAGCAAAAACAACAACAAAGTAGTGTGATAATCGAAACACAACTAAAGCATACTAGGATAGATTATTGAAACAATACTAAACAATGATAAATACCAAAACAAGAGCTACAATACTACAACTAATACAATGGCAAACGCCAACCACCCTAAGCAAGTCAACACTACACTACCTACTAACCTTCTACCCTCAAACGTGTCTACCACACCTTCCTATCTAAGGTCATGTCCTCAGTAATCTAAAGTTCCGTCATATCATGTCTTATTACCTCTCTCCAATACTTCTTCAGCCTACATTTGCCTCCCAACGTACCCTATATAACCAACCTCTCGCACCTCCTCACTAGTGTGTCTATGCATCTCCTTTTCACATGTCCAAACCATCTCCGTCTCGCTTCCCTCGACATGTCCACCACGGAGGCCACTATCACCTCCATCTGAATATCCTCATTTTGTAATCTTATCGCTCCTAGTATGACCACACACGCACCTCAGCATCCTTATCTATGCAACATGCATCTCCTAGACATGGGAGTTTTTGACTAGTCAGCACTCTGCTCCATATAACAATGTCGGTCTACCATCACTCTATAGAACTTACCTTTGAGTTTCGGTGGTACCTTTTTTATCACAGAAGACTCCAGAGGCAAGCCACCACTTCATCCACACCGCACCAATACGATGTGTGATATCATCATCAATATCCCTACTCCCCTGAATTATAGACCCAAAAATACTTGAATTTGTCTCTCTTGGGGATATTTTGTGTGTCAAGCCTCACTTCCACACCTACCTCATGTATCGCATCACTGAATTTGCACTCCACATACTCAGTCTTGGTCCTGCTCAACCTGAGCCCTTTAGTCACCAAAGCTTGTCTCCACACCTCTATCTTAGCATTAACTCCACTTTGCATCTCATCCATCAGGACTATGTCATCAGCAAATAACATACACCAAGGCACCTCATCTTAAATTTCTCGCATCAATTCATCCATCACCTAGCCAAATAGAAATGGACTTGGAGTTTATCCCTGATGTAACCCTATCTCCATAAGAAAGTGCTCTAAATCTCCTCCTACCATTCTTACCCGTGTTTCATTTCTTCCGTACATGTCCTTTATCGCCCTAATATAGGCCATTGATACACCTTTTGCCTCAAGGAATCACCACAAGTAGGGTTGTTCATGGTTACGATTAAAATACCACATCGAAGCAATCCTATCCAAACCGGTTAAAAAACTGATATTTGGTTAGGTTTGGTTTTAAATTTTGAAACCGATACTATTTGGTTTGGTTTTGGTTTTACTAAAAAAATGCAAAAATAACCAAACCGAACCGAGAAACTATATTATATAAATTTTATAATTATTTATATATTATTCAAAAATAAAATATAAATATCTTCTTAAATTTTAATTAACTCAAGTCTTTAACTTTACCATTTTCTCAAGCCCAACACTTCAATTTTAGCCCAACTATTACAACCCTGAGTCCAAGTTTATCAAAATTCATTACTTTAGTCTTTACCTACGGTACCTCACATAAGATAGTCACACTTTCTCTTAATTGAATCATTTTGTTTGTGTAATTAGAACTAAAGTATTGCTTGATTGAAACCACAGTAGCTTTCCTGTAGATTGTCCATGTACTAGGTGTCTGTGTCTATCGAGACACCTATGTACTTAAAAAAATTACTTTCAAACCAAAAAAAAAACAAACCAAACCAATAATAATCAAATTGACGATTATTTTTTTCGTTTGGTTTGGTTTTAGAAATTAAAAAACCGACTAAATTGTGAAGTAATGTGTATGCATTAAGGTTAGCTGACAGGTTTTGGTAGGCCTATTTACAAAGGAAACTCTGCCAATTTTTTTAAAAAAATAAGAGAGTCTGGATCATCTTAGGGTTCAGCCTTCATTCGAGGACGAATGATCCCAAGGGGACACCACGAGCCCACAAACTGCTCTGCCACCACAAATCCGAGCCAAACACCCCATCCTAAGGAAACCAAGCTGGCAAGCAGCGTATCAACATAGTCAACTGGCCGGTAGTGGCCCAAGGGTACCAACCCTATCACGAACCATGCAAGCTACCAAGCATGAAAAAAGAAAACCACGTTTCCTAAACTAGAGCCAACTCATAAATCCCACCAAACCATGAACACCCCTAACCACAAAACTTCCCTCGGGACTTTGTTGTAGGGCTTCTCAAGGTCAATGAACACCATATGCAAGTCCCTCTTCCTTTCCCGATATTTCTCCATCAGTTTCCTCACGAGATGAATGGCTTTTGTGGTTGATCGTCAAAGCATGAATCCAAATTGATTCCCAGAAATAGACACCCCTCTTCACCCTCACCTCTACAACCCTCTCCCACATTTTCATAGTGTGGCTTAACAACTTAGGACCCAGTTGTTGCAATTTGGATTCTAGTACAACTGAACCATTGTACTCCACCTCTATTCCTCAGGCATCTTAGACATCTTAAAAATGACATTGAACAAGCTAGTCAACCACTCCAAACCTACTCTATTTGTGCTTTTCCAAAACTCCACTTGGATCTCATCTGGTCCCTTCGCTTTTCCCCTACTCATCCTATTGATAGCACACTTCACCTCCTCAACCTTAATACACCTAGAATACCCCAAATCTTGGGGTCTCTGAGAGGGCTCCAACTTACATAGCACAATGTGTTTGTCCCTTCTTCGTTCAATAGTTTGTGAAAGTACACTTGCCATCTTTGCTTAATGAGGGTCTCCCCGTCAACACTTTGCCTTCTTCATCTTTGATGCACATATTTGATCCAAGTCTCGAGCCTTCCTCTCTCTCACCTTTGCTAGCCTGTACAGCTTCTTATCTCCGCCCTCGTCTCTTAGTTCAACGTACAGTCTTATAAAATTTGTCGGCTTAGCTATTGTAACTATTAACTTAGCCTCTATCCTTGCCGCCTTGTAACTTTCCCTATTCGCCCGCTTCTCCTCCTCGTCCGTGCAGTCCACCCATTTCGCATACGTTACCTTCTTTGCTTCCACTTTACCTTGAACTTCTCTATTCCACCACCAATCCCCTTAGCGTCTATCAAAGTTACCTTTCGATACACTTAGCACCTCTCTAGCCACTTTTTGAATGCAATTAGTTGTCTTATCCCACATGTTTTCCGCATCCCCAATACTACTCCAAGCCCCATCGTCGTCAACTTCTCCCCAATTACACAGGAGAGGGCGGGTGTCAAAAACCCCATTTAGTCCTATGCCGAACATATAATCTCTTTTTCCTCCTCCCACGCTTACTCTCCAAGTCCATCACCAAAAGCTTATGTTGAGTAGTAAGATTCTCACTCGGGATAACCTTGCAATCCTAACAAAGGTCTCTATCACCTTTCCTCAAACTCAGCCCACACATTCGGCATAATGTACTACTCAGATTACCTAGCATTTCTTTCAGGCTAAAGGAAATAAGTATAAACATAAATGACATGCAGAAAAGTTAAATCAAAACTCACAAAACTTTGTTGTTTTCCTGTGTACACAAAGATACAGATGGTTTCTAAAAAAGAAAAGAGAAGTAGTCGGGAACCAAAAACCAATACATTTAACAAGGGTAAAAGATGTGGATATGACGTAAAACGGTTCTTACATGATAGAGTGGAAAGCCATTCAAATCATAGAGCACGACAGTCATTTCTGGGGCTGAAATAGTGGAGGTCCACATGAATGCTTTATGATCAGATGAGTGAGATCTTTCAGAAGTAGTACTTTCTCCTCGAAGAACCATTTTCTTTTTTCTCAAAGCATGAAGGCGCATCCACTGATGTAATCTAGTCATCACCATGTTGCACTGAGTACCTCCAAGCTTGACATCAACTTCTGATCTGATGGGTGAAGCAGGCTGTAAAGTAAAGCATCCTAAACAATTAAATAGATAAAGCAAAAAGTAAACATAAGCCTTGAAAGAAAAAATTAACGCCATCGGAAAAGCATCAAAGATGATACAGCATCAAATGAGAAATTTGCTATGTATAGAACCAGTTCAAATAGCAGTCTGCAAAAGAAATAGACTTAGTCACGTGTAAATATACAAGGCTAAAATATGTTGGAGTCCTCGGGACTCGAGGTTTAGGAGGAACTTTCAACAGTGGGAGGTGGCAGAATCCTGAAGCCTGACTGAATTAATTCACAAACAAGGCAGGCATGATGAATGGAGGAAAGCAAGGAACAACGGTGTGTTGTCTGTTAATAAAGACAGACTGAATTAATTCACAAACAACCCGAGGAATGGAGAAAGGCAAGGAATAATGGTGTGTTGTTTATTAATAAAGTCTGACTGAATTGTGGATAGAATTATCACTAGAGTAAAATGCTGGACATCAAGACACTAATCCTTACATGTAATTTAAGGCATTAAGCAAGTAATAAAGACAAGAAAAGGCATATACAGTAACCAGACCCCAACCCCAGGTATCATTTAATATGTTTTGCCCGTGAAGGGAGGAGGGATGGATGTAATTCTCAAATATGTGAAGTGTAGGATAAGGCACATACAACGGCCAAGACCCCAATCCTAGGTATCATCCAACAAGTTTGAGGGATGGGGGTTAATTATCCAATCATGGTTATTGTAGTATCAAAAATCCAAGAATCTTGGTTCAGCTGACTAGAGTCTGTCCAAGTTTGCCTTCTAAAAGATTAAACGAAGCAACTGTACCGCTTTGTATTTTGTTCTAACCAGCGGTTACCAGAAAATAGCACAAGAGAATAGAAAATGATGTTGTCAAAGTAAAATTATCACGCACCTGAAGTGGAATATACACGGAAGAGACAACATCAAGTTTTAATATCTCCACAACTGATATGTCACCATCTTTCAGTAGCTGCAGTATAAAAAGTTACTTTCATTTCTTCAGAAAAGGTACCATTTTAGTAAGAATAAGGAGAAACATCTGAGAAATAGAAATTTTAGCATAAAAAGTTGGGAACAACTGATGACTACAAACGTACATGAATTTCACTGAACTCCATTTGAACATCAACTCGCGTACTTTCTCCAACATCTTCAAAGGATCGAGATTTTGTGCCTTTCAGTTGGATCCCCATAATGTTATTCTCAACCATAAGACCCACTTCACGGTGCACAAACTTCATATCCAGTTTGGGTAACACGAAGCTAAGCTATCAAACAAATACAATAATTATGTCAATCAACTTCCTAACATTCTTATAAAAAAAAAATCTAACTTCCCAACATTATGCTCTGCAGTAAGCGCAAACAAAACTGGAGAACAACATAAAGGAATAAGTTATAAATAGAGGTGACAAATTTGATCCGTAGATGTGTAACCTCCCAAAATTTAACGGTGGGTCGATAATATTTTCTTGCCGGGCCAAATTGGGTTGTAACTCAAGCTGAACCACCTTTTAAACGGGTCAACTTGGGCTGCTGAACTGGTCAGCTACTCAACCCATGAAGTAGCATACATTGACTAGCACAACCCTGAGTTTCATTGACGAGAAACAGGGAGTTGGTTTGCCTTGTGTTGATAGAGCTGATACTCTAAACCTTCTTCCTCTTGTTTGTTTCCCACTCTCTGGCACTTGGACACTAGGTAATTAACAAGCTTATGTATTCTTTTCTTTTTTTTTGAAGAATTCAAATTTATGTATTCTGTTTATCAATGTTAAATTATTGTTTTTTATCAATTTTATTATGTTTGTTCTGTTCACCAAAAAAGCAAGACTACTTGCTTCCAGTACAATAACTAATTATACATACACACAACACATATCAACTACTAGATGGGCAAATATTTATAAGTGAATAGAATTTTTTGAGAAGAAAAAAAAAATCCATTACACAATAAGTGGATAGAATTTGAACCCAAAACTTTTAATAGCTTAACTTGTTTAATAAGGTTGATATCTTAGTTTATAGTTAAAGTAGAGAGGAACGACTTGCAAAAAAATGGAAGCAGGAAAGTAGTGTATTGTTATAAACAAAAAGGTATGTTGAACCAAAACAAGTCATTGAATGATCTATTTGACAAACTGTTGTTGACAAAGACAGTCACCAAACAAGAAATAAGTCCGACAACAAAAAGAAGAAGAAAGAAAGAAATTGATGCTGGAAACAGCAAACATATTTAATTTCAAAAAAGGACAGGCAGTGGGCTATGTTATGGTTACCGCAATGTAAACCACGGCATATTATTGATTTTAACTTGGGTGGGTTGGATTATGGCTCCCAATTCAACCCATCTGAACAGAGCCCTTTGGACCCAAACAAATTCTGGATGGGTGGGTCATGACACATTCGTTGATGTAACCCATTTTGATCTGTCAAAATTTCATGCAACCCACCATTTGACGCCCCTAGTTATAAAAATTGAAACTTTGATTTGTGTCAAACGTCAAAGGGAACAACTAGAACCAATCAGCTATGGATTTTGCAAAGACAAAATCACCATGGATCTGTGTCAGACTGATTCAATCTTCCATCAGTTCTGATCCCACACCTCCTTTTCTAAGCCTTTCTATCTATACTTCCCATCCCAGGAAATGGAGGAGAAAGTAATGGAACAATTAAGCTTTTTTATACAAGGTAACATAGGAACAATTGAGCTTATTGTTGAGCTAGTTATTCAGAGCTTACTATCCATGTTGAGCCCCCTAACATTCCAGGAAACAATTGTCACTCTCATTGATTGACAAGAGATAGATTTTTCTGTGTGTCTTGGTTCCGTGTTTTTAAACATCATGTCAATATCAAATTTTAGTTCTTTGGGCAAGTGTTTAATCCAACTAGCTCACACGTTGTTATAGTCATTGCTCGATAATTTTCTTCTACTCTAGATCGTGCAACCACACTTTGTTGCTTACTCTTCTGAGACACCAAATTACCTCCTACTAGAACACAATATCCAGATCTAGAACGTCTATTCATAGGTGATCCTGCCCAATCAGGACTGTATATCCAACAATCTGCTCATGGCCTTGATCCTCAAAATAGTCGTTTATAAACTGACTTACAATACTCACAATATGTACAACCGCTATGCAATTATTACAGGAAGAATTCATAAACTGGGCTTACAATACTCACAGCCACAGGAAAAGAAATGACAGGTCTAGTCTTTGTGAGATAATTCAAGTATTCAACTTACTAACCAGTCACCCTATATTTTCTAGGATCACTGAGTGGCCCCTATCCTGGCAGGAGTTTAGTATTCAGATCCATAGGAGTGTCAATGGGTCTACATACCATCATTCGTGTCTCCCCAAGAATGTTTAAGGCATACTTTTGTTATGAAATAACAATACCTTATCTGAACTAAGCAATCTGAACACCTAAAAAATACTTCATCTGCGGAGGTCTTTAGTCTGGAAATGTTGAAAGAGCTGTTTTAAATTAGTGATATCATCTTGATCACTAGCAGTGATAACGATAACGCCAACATAAACCACCAAAAAATACACACATCTGGAGAAAAATGTCAGAAAAACACAGGGTGATCAACTTCACTACGAGTCATGCCAAACTCCTGAATTACTGTGTTGAACTTCCCAAACCAGGCTCGAGTAGGCTGTTTCAGATAGAGTGACTGGCGCAATCAGCATACAAGGCTATTAGACTACAATCCTTTTATAGACCAAATTCTATTTATAGACACAACACTACAATTCTTTTCCACGTAGGACACTATATACAATCCTATTCCTATTCTAACAACTCTCTTTTCTGGAAAATCATTTGACATTGAAATTCATTCCTATTTCCCCACAAAGCAAGTAATAAGCTCAAGGAACTAATTTAAATTAATCTATTATATAACTCAAAGACAAGGAATCGAAGATGGTTTGAGAAACTTAAATTTATTAAAAGGAAATAATGATTTATGCATGACATATCAGAGCTGGCTACAAAGGCTATTTCCTCCCTACTTCATTATTCACTGTATTATTCCTGAAAAGGGGGAACCATTTCTATAATCTAAGACCCTCCTTCCTTTCATATCATTGTACTTCCAGCTTCTATCTCCTTAATCATTCTAGAGAAAAGCTTAAAATGCAATTATTTCAAACCTATACCCTATAACAACTAAACACTTATAATAGACAAGTCAAATGTGACTTTGACAAGCACAAATCTATAAAGGACAAAATATCCTTATTTTTTATATGTTAGCTATAAGCAAAAAAAATATTGTCAAGCTTGCTGCAGAGAGTGAGGATAGAGAAATAACTGACCTTTTCAGGGAAAATTGATGCATATTTCATAATAGCCAAATTAGCTGGGGGTTTCACTGGCTTATCAGCAGTACCAGATTCATTGACTGCCTTTATAGCTACATTTGTAAAAGAAAAGGCATCTTCACCTTTCCTTTTAAGTAACAGCTCCTCATTCAAATTAATGGAGACATCGCCAGTGCCAATCTCCACATTCCTAACAACCACTCCTGCTTCCCTAAAACGAAAAGGAATAGAACACAGCAGAGTAGTAACAACGCACAGTCAAGCTCGGATAAAATTTCAAAATATGCTTCTTTCATTATTTTTGATAAGGTAATTAATTTTATTAACAATTGGGGAAACCCAATATACAATCCATATACCAAAGCTTCTTTCATTTAAACGTCCACAATTGCAAAGAGCTAGTTCTTTTTCCATTACTGGGAGAAGTAAGCAAGCTACAATTTTAGTTTACAGGAGAAAAGATCTGTGCAACAGGCACATATCGGATGTACAAAGCACAAGCATAGTACAAAAACAGGCCCTATCAGATGAAACTTTCCGGCTCATTTAAAGAGTAAGAATTGAGGTATATTTTCAATGGATTTAAAATTTTGTCCAACAAAGCCTCAAAAAAAAACTCTGGTTGTTATAACCGTAACCTGCTCTTCATCCAGCAAAGATAAAAAATGCACATTTCATTGACGCAGGACGACTTACGCCAAAAGAACCAAGCTGGATGACTAAGTCACATTCATGTGCAATGTTCAATTGAAACTGGTGTTCATGCGTCAGCGGCGCTAGCCCAAATATTGACATCATCATATCATGCTTCTTAACATGATAAATTTATCATTATCCAACTCCTAAAAAAGAACATGTAGATGTAGAGGTGTTCCATCTGATTATTTGACAATGTAACAAGGCAGATGTTTTAGAACATCAACTACTAATGAGATTCATTCTGTTAATGTTTGGGTGTGGAATATGTACATGCGTTTCAAAAGATAGAATCAAGGGATGAAATTCAACCAGCAAATACATACCAACAGAAACACCATATATATAAACTTCAGGAGAAGTCGAATTAAAAAGGCTAGAGAGGTCCCATGAATTGTCAATTACCAAAGAAGTTAATTCAGTTACATAAAATAACTGAAACAAATGAAACAGCTGAAAGAGGGTATACCTATCATGGCCAAACTCACACATGAGAGAAAATTCTTCACAACTGAAAGGAGCAGAGATCCTTTCAGTCATGGCTAATAATCTATCGTTGGAGGGAAAAGATCCACCATGCATTGATGATTGATCATAACTGACTCGTGATTCACCAAAGTGAACAAAGATAGGAGCAAGCAGCAACTTGACAAACAATTCTGGCTTGGATCCACCATCTTTAGATAAATCAAGCGTCAACTCTTTGACCTCAACAGTAGCTTTTGGTGTCTAAAAAGTTTATACAGATAATCAGCATGTATACGAAAACCATGAGAGACGACTAAACAAGTTAAACAAACGCACCAGAAAGCAATTAGCAATGTAACATAATGTCCACTAAACAACAACTTCATCTAGCTATCATTACAGTGAGATACTGCACAAAGACAACAAGTAAGCAGGACACTAATTCCTCCATCAAGTTCATGACACCTAACTTGAAAAAGCATTCATTCAGTCAATGTGCAATGATTTTCAAGCACCTAACGCAATAAGCATGTATATACCACTTTCGCCTACATCACCAGTCAGAAGAATCTCCCAAAATATCCAGTTGTTAATCCCTCCTAATGTTCAATGCCCAAAAGTCAAAACACTATAAGGAAAGTGTAAAATGTCTCCTTGCATTTTTATCCATATGAAATTCTTTTAGAGAGAGAGAAATAAAAAACAAGACCACACTAAAATCTAAAAATCTGAATCTTACAGCTATTTAGATCTTGTCTGTAAGTTCCAGATTACATTATTAGCATTAGTATGCAGTAGATCACTAGTTTGGCATCTTTGTCGTTGTCAATTAACATGGATATGCATATGTTACCACAAGTCAATGCACGCTTTGACAGAAATCTTACAACATCACTGCAATTCTGACATGTATGAGTTAAAACTTAAAGGAACTTAGACCGCTGCCTACCACAAGCAAAAGCAATGCAATTATCCATGATTCATCACATGAACTTGCATGCAAATAAAAATTATCTCCACAAATCAAAGATGATTTAAAGATACACTTGTAAGCAAAATCTATAGCATCCAAACAGTCATAAAATGTACTAAAGGGAAGAGCTGACAACAATAGCTAACAGTCTTTCTGGATACATGAGTAAAGCGGATGTGATGAAATTCAACCAATAATGACCACTCATAAGACCAAGTTTAATGAGAACAATGGTTACCTTCACAACCAACTCAGTCACTGAAACCGACAAAAATCTGGCCATATTAGCCACAACCATCCACTTCCCTCTACCTGACTTGCGAGATTTACGAGATTTTGCCTTTTTTGAGATTTTACTGGAAGCCCTCATTACTACTTCTAAATCACATATTAACACTTGTAGTTTTGGATCCCTGGATATAAAACCAACCCCAAGCTTGACCAAGGATTGCCGAATACTGAGTCTAATTTCGCCAATGGATACACTTTCAACTGCACCCTGTAAATTATTTTTCAAAGTGATATGAGATCAAATATAAATACAACTGATGAACCAGAACAAAGAGAAAATCTTGCATTTAATCGTTGCCTTATAAATCAGTAGTCAAAAGTTGAATCCAAGATAAACTGACAGCAGCTTATTAACTCCCTTAAGCAAATTCCCTAAATGAGGGACCTCCCAAGTCACTGTGCACTCCTGTGCTTGGTGTAATTACAGTGGCAGCTTTCGTTGGACAAGATGCAAAAGAGAAACAAAAAAAGTGATCCACATGCACCCAAATTTCTATGCTGGAACTCAAAGACATGAACCTAAGATGACAAAATGAATCTTTGAAATTTCAGAACGCCAAATTTTCTAAAAGAAAATGCTTGCTGACATTTTTTTGCGGAATCTCTCCTAACAGAGACTCCTTTCAAAATTGTTCACAATACGGAACCAGATGAGATGTGATATATCCCAAGATATGGGCATTATACTCTGAAATTGGCCCCCCAGACATTTGACCAAATCGGAACCAAGTTGACACTGCTCTTTTTGCTTTACCATCTAATTCTTCTGGTTCCTCCACATTCCCTTACATATACTTCAAGAATGAAAAATTATATTTTATGTAGCTCATGAAACAAAGACGGAATCCTTGGTGTAAGACTGAACATATCTCATAGATGCCTATTAGTATTCTCTTAATCAGATCACATTTGTATAACTATTTTCTAAAGAAACTGTGTCGGATTGTACCACATCTCTAAACAGTGTAAAGCTGCCAGATGATTTGCTAACTAATTCAATACAACTTCGAAGTGCACCTATAAAAGGTTCATAATAAAGCAATATATGGTAGTAATTGTTACACATGAATTCCACATGTAGTTAACCAGAAGATAATATACAATAAAAAGAAAAAAAAAAGTAATAAGATGAACCATCAAATAAAACCCTGAAACCACACAGCATAAAATAGATAAACCCCAATCAAGCTCAAACAGCGGGGAGGGGGGGAACGACCTCGTTGAACTTCACCCCAATATCTCTCAAGCATTTCCATCCTCCAACACGGAATGAAACAGATGCTCCCATGGCTCGGCTTAGAATCCACGCCAACATGCGGGAAGCAAACCTAAGACAGGAAAGTGCACAAATAAGCAGAATGCAAAAGTTCAACAAAGTTGAAGAAAAAAATGAAGTAATTATTCAACATCGTGAAATAGAGATTAAATACCAACTCTGTTATATTGAAGTATAGAATTAGACCTTTTTTTATTTTAGCAAGCTCAAAGAACTAGACAGCTTGATTTACACGATAGTGCTTCCTAATTAAAGTCAATGGCATATAATAAGTATCATATTATGCACCAAACTACAACAAACAACAACATACCCAGGGTATTCCCACAAGTGGGGTCTAGGGAGGGTAGAGCATACGCAGACTTTACCCCTACCTTGTGGAGTTGTAGAGGTTTCTAAAACACCCTCGGCTCAAGCAACACATAACAGGGCAGTTTGAAAAAGATAATATAAAGGTAAAACAGGGCATAGCAAATAATAGAGAAAGCGTAGCATATGGTATATAGCTGAATAATGTGATAAACGAAGCACAAGAAACATCAGGTACTAGCAGTAATTGAAGAACAAGAAACTATGCGGAAAATGTTAATATTATCTACCCACCAAGCCTCCCCGGAGGGTTACCGAGACAACCCTCAACTACTTTTTACCCTTCTACCCTGATTCGCGATCTCCATATCCTCTAATCAAAGATCATGTCCTTGATAAGCTAAAGTTGTGTCATGACCTGTCTAATCGCCTCTCCCAGTACTTCTTCATCCTACCTCTACCCTCGTTAAAATCACCCATGTCAACCTCTCACACCTCCTTACCGGATCATCCGCACATTTCCTCTTCACATGTACAAACCATCTCAGTCTTGCCTCTCTAGTCTTGTCCACCATAGAGGTCACTCTTACCTTGTCTCAAATATCTTCATTCCTAATTTTATCTCTCCTGGTATGCCCATACATCAACCTCAGCATCCTCATCTCCGCAACTCTCATCTTCTAGACATAAAAGTTCTTAACTAGTCAACATTTTGCCCCATACGACATAGTCAACCTACCCACCACTTTGTAGAGCTTACCTTTAAGTTTTAGTGGTATCTTCGTATCATATAAGACTCCTAATCCGAGTATCGATTCCATCCACACCGCATCAATACGATGTGCGACACCACCGTCAATCTCCTCATTTCCCTGGTTTAAAGACCCCAGAATATAATGCACCAAGTTAAGCAAGGAAAATAAATACATCGTTGCAACGTGTGATTCAAGGACTCCTGAGTTGGTGATTTTGTCACCAGGCAAACACATTACACATTAGCATATGAAATGCTACTATATATTCTCCAAAAAACATTTGGTTTATGAAGTCACTAGTTCATTGATGTGATTGGTTAAACTACGAAACAAAGCGTACACAAACTAGAGATGTAACTCTTCTATTCATAAAGAGTGTCATTTTATCTTGACGAGAGTATCAATTGTGCTCTAAAAAGAAAATGTTATTTAAAAAAGTGAGCATTGATATGTACAATACAATATTTTCTACTTCTTCAGAGGCTCCTTGTTTCTCTCTATCTATGTGTTTCCATGAGCGCTAGAGGAGTAACTTCTCATGTTCTTCTTCTCCACATATTACTATAAATTAAAGGGAAGGGAAGCAGTAGACGATTGAAATCATCCACCACGTACTTACACAGGCACTAGGTAATGTAAATAGTCACTTTTCTCTCACGTTCTCCATTATTCCAACGCTCCCCATATTGCTGTCCGTGAAAGAAAGAAAAAAAGAAAGGAAGTTTTGTGCTTTAGGAACTCATATGGGAGCAAGAGAAATCCATATATTCTGTAGAAATAATACACAGTGATGATCATACTTCTGTCATACTTCTGCCCTCCCCATATGACCAAATCGGTATCAGTTCGAGTTAGATTTTTCTTGTAAAGTCACCAATCATCTATACAAAAGTAACCACATGGGTGCACCAAAAAGAAATAAGGTTTTTATATATCCTATCAACACAGTCAGTGAGATAGATGCTCTAGCAAGCAAATTAGGAGGTAGAGTAGGGGAGCTTCCAACTACATATCTTGGAATGCCTTTGGGTGCTAAAAGTAAGTCTGCAACAATTAGGAATGGGGTGGTGGAAAAATGTACAAAGAGGCTTACAAATTGGAATAGTCAACACCTCTCCAGGGGAGGTAGACTAACCCTAGTAAACAGTGTATTAGACACATTGCCTTCCTACTTGATGTCCATTTTCCCAATGCAACGCAAGAAAACAGATGTCCTGAGAAGGAACTTTTTATGGCAGGGGAATGAAGATAAGAAGAATTATCACCTAGTTAAGTGGGAGGAGCTGTTAGTGAACAAGAAAGCAGGAGGTCAAAGTACCAGGAATTTGAAAAAGCAGAATCAAAGCCTGATGATGAAATGGTTGTGGAAATTTGCTACTAGAGAAGGAATGTTGTGGAAAGAAGCCATTCTTAAAAGTATGGTATGGAAGATAATTGGATGACTAAGAATGTCACAACACCCTATGGATGTTCAATCTAGAGAGCTATTAGGAATCTTTGGCCAATGATGCAAATCAGAACTAAGGTGAGGATAGGAAATGGGCAGAAAATCTCATATTGGCATGACAAGTGGGCAGGGCTTTTAACAATGAAACAACAACATTCGGAGCTATACACTCTAAGCCAGTACAACAAGCCACAGTTGCCATGATGTGGACTGGACAAGGATGGAATCTATACCTAAGGAGATACCCGAATGATTAGGAGATCGGGAGAATAACAGAATTCTATAACTCCAGTAGCAAGATTCAACAATCGGACTGAACAAGTGGACAGACTAGAATGAAACAGAAACAGTAAGGGCATTTTTTTGTCACATGTGCATACAGGGAGCTAAATATAGGAGTGGTGAAGGAAAGAGATTGGCTTTGGAAGGTGAAATGGAAACCGAAAATTCCCTAAAAAGTTAACTGTTTCATCTGGCTTTTGGCCAAAGAAGCAGTGTTAACTCATGATAATCTGAACAAAAGGGGTCACCAACTAACCTCTGGTGTTTTTTATGTGGGGAACAAGTTGAGACAATCAACCATCTTTTTTTGCATTGCAAATGGACAGACCAGCTTTAAAGGATGTTGATCAGTCTGAAAGGGATTAGTTGGGTGAAACCTAGAAGCATTGCAGACGTTCTAAGATGCTGGAATATGGATGGTAAAATGAGCAAGAAGGAAGAAAGATGGAATATCATCCCGGCATGCATTTGGTGGTCAATTTGGATTGAGAAGAACAAAAGGTTCTTTGAGGGGACTCAGAACAACATTCCGAATCTTAAAATGAATTGTTTAGGCTTTTTAAATTTTTGGTGTGAGCAAAAACTATTAGCTCAAACAGAAGATATTTGTGATGTTTTAAACTTTTTTAAGGCACGGAATTGAATTACAAGTTGTAAGTTGTAATACTTTTGAAGGGGAACTACACTTAGGGTAGTTTACCTTTGGATTTATAGAAGTAAAGTTACCATTATCAAAAAAAAATAGTAAGGGGAAAGAGGTTATCTCTCAAGTGTACGAGATCTTTCTCTATTCCATCAAAAGTTCTCCTATTCCTCTCTATATATATGGTCCACATCACTGCTAAAAGTGCAACTTCACATACCCTACATCTCATACTTTGTCTTCCACGAGCCCAGCTAAATATTGTCTATTTCATAGTTCTCGACATTACCCACTTAAAACCAAACTATCACATCAGCTCCCCCCATTACGAAGATGCTACCCGACAACGTAAGAGTAGGTTACATCATCCCTTGATTCTTTGCACATGAAGCTCTAACCAACACTAGTAATTTTTCTCTTCCTCATGTTCTTCGTTGTCAAGATCACCCCCCTTGTGGTTAGTCAAGTGAAGAAGCACACCTTTTTGGGTAATCTAAGGATCCATATCAAGGTATGTACGAAAACAATCTCCTCTCTCACCAAAAGCTTCACATATAGGACTTAACATAAGAGATCACGACCCCTTAGTGTAAGTTCCCCTACTGAAAATGAACACATATGCACATGCACTTTGTAAAATGCACCTATAAAATGAATCAGGTTTGTGGCGTTAGTTTTGATGAAGTCTCTTGATCCTTTCTCATATTTCTTATTTCTCATAAGGTAATAAATTATTAGAGAAAAAATAATTGTTGCGCAACCACTAGTGAAGTAGGGAAAAGGAAAAAAACATTGTTAGCACAATTCTTGGGCGATCATAGGTTATTTCCTAATGACTTTCCAAATAGCAATAGTGCAATACTTTTCATCCTTTTTCAAACACCTTTGTTAATGGCTTTTCTGCGGTCTTTTAGGATAAAATTTATTTGATTACTGATTAGTTTATCTCATCTATTTATTAAGGATATTTCCAACTAATTTTATATTTATCATTGAACTCCTTCCACTCCAACAATGTCACTTGGACTTGAATGAGGCCCATTCCATATTGAAGCATTTGGTGCCCTCAAAATTTTGGTTCCTCAGCAAAGTTGCTCAGACTCGGGTGCGGGTGTCTAATACGGGTGTGGATCAAAAGGTCGGATCCTTCATGATTTAATTTTTAAGATTCAAGGATATGGATCCATGTATGGATACGGGTGCGGGAATTCGCCTAAAAATAATTAAAATATCTAAAATAGAATTATAAAACTTAAATTATGAGATATTATGTGGAGAACATGAGGAGAATCCCAGAAAGAGATCAAAGGAAAAAAAGTGACATAGAGATTTCTATATGAAAGGTATTCTATTTCCTTCAATTTCACCTTAGCTTTTGTATTGATTACAAAAACCATTAAAATTGTACAGACTTTCCCCATCGATTTTGGTCAAAGTACCCAAAATAGGTTGACCAAATCGGACCCGGATCCCACACCAACACCCATGTCGTGTCGACACGAGTGCGGCACCAAAAGTGAAGAGTCCGAGCAACTTAGTTCCTCAGTGGAGCTATTAAGTGTGTGTTGTAGACATCCGTCGCGATTTCAATTTTGTGGGAACTAATTTGTATTAAAAGGTTAGAGGAGCAGACCAACCAACCACCGAGTTTCAAACATCGAATTCCTCTGAGTCCCAAGATCACTTTGTAACCCTTGACCATAGGTGCATACTATTTATCTTGTGCTTCTCTTGTGAGGATTCATACAGTTGATCTCCACTTGCTTGGAATTGAGGTGTATTTGTTGTTAGTTTTCTTCTATTAGAATTATGGTGCAGCCAGTAAGGTGTTTATCACCTCATTAAAAAAGTTGTAGATATTGATGTAAGGGATCCAGCACATGAAGAGAAGATTGTTGCTTCAGCTGTGTAGCCATTTATGGCAATCTATTAATACTAAGTTGATGGTATTTTTTCAACTATTCTAGATCAGTTCTAGAAAAGGATCACACCTTGTATACTAAAGATATTTCTCGCTTTTATGGTGTTGTTTTTGAAATGACAGACTAAAGACGCAAGAATTAGGACATCTCTACTTATTTGAGACGGGTATGCGCAGTTATGGAGAATTTGCTAAATTGATGTCATTCGCCATCACAATGCTTTAAAAAGTGAAGTGAAAAAAAAAAGATGACAAGGTTTATAAGGGTTGAAGCGGAAAGACGAAAAGTGAAGCATGCTTTTTTGAAGTGAAGCGCATGAATTATGAAAAAATAAAAATACCTAACATATATGATTCTAGTTCTATATAAAAAGATTGAAGTTACATAATTATTTTCAGCATCCAAAATACTACGAAGTTGATATTAGTCCAACTCTTCAAAGTTGAGATCCAAAAAAACATATGCATCTTGTTTGGATCACTTTGTGGGTCATTGTTTAAAGTGCACATTTTCTCTAAAACACAACCTTCTACCATGAAGCGATAACCCCTCGCTTCGCATCACTCCATTGTTTTAAGCAACAAAGCAATGACTTTTAACAATGATGCACCATTAACATTGAGAAACAACGAAAGCAACGTTATAAGATAGTTTAGTCATCAACACTAGCCGAATTTTCAAGAAGTCTGCCGGGCCAGATTTTGACTAGTTTTATAGTTCCTACAATGGATGAATTTTTCTCTTGCCTGTCGTGCTCTACTACACCATGTAGTTATATGGTGGTTTATCACAACTGGCTCTTTTACCCTAACATCTCATTTTGTCACAACTACATACTCTTTGTTTGATAAGGTAAATCATCCTTGTTAATTTTGCATCCAGTTGATATATGCACACTCTTTTTTCGTCCTCAAGATTGGAGAATCAGATGGAGGCCATTTTGGAAAATTATGACCAAGTGTAACCATTAACCCAATATTCTCTTATTTTTGTCAAAGGTAAGACAATAAGTTTCTTCAATAACAGGCAAGTAAGAAGACATATATACACAAGCAACCTATGTCGCTTAAACAATTAATTTTGCTAATAGAGTCTCGCAGCCTATCCTTGAACCTAGAATTATTGATCAAGTGTCTCTAACTGTATTTCTGGTGATAAATCTCTTTTACTAACCATTATTTATTCACAGTTTCCAAACCAAGGCAACTAGAGTTGATCTCATTGTCCATTCACCTTCGCAAATGGATCCCAAAGGCAACTAGAGTTGCTCGTGAAAAGCCCTAACCCTCTTTAATTTTGAGTCATCTTCTTTATGTTCCATGTTATCCTTTTAATCTTATATCAGTAAATCGTATGGCTTGTTTCCTAGCTATTCAATTACATTCTTTCATAATCCAATACATACAAAATCATAGAACAAAAATAGTGATAGGCACATGGCACACCTTTTATCCCTTACTTCCTTGCTTCATGTGCAAAAATTTGGGTGAAGATGTCAATCACCTCCTCCTACATGGTCGGGTAGTGTGACATTTGTGGTGGGAAGTATTGTGTTGGTTTAGTCTTCGGTGGGTGATGTCAGGCATGGTCAGAGAAGACGCAATGCGTGGATGTTGCTCCATTAGAACTTATGAGGATTGTTTGGAGAGAGAAAAATCAGAATGTTTTTAATAGTATAGAAAAGGAATCTTCATCAAAAAGAAATAGCCTTTTGCCCCATATTTTCTTTGGGTGCACCCATGAGATCCCTGTAGGTATGGAAGATTGGGTGTGGTTCGTAAAAGATCATACTCCCTCTGTCCCAATTTATATGACTCATTTTTCTTCTTAGTCAGTCCCAAAAAGAATGACACATTTCTATAGTAAGTAACAATTTAACTTTAAAATGCATATTTTATCCTTAATGAAATGATTTATAGCCACACAGTTTCAAAAATCTTTCTTTCTTAAACTATGTGTCAAGTCAAACTTTACTCATATAAAATGGGACGAAGGGAGTACGTTTTTTGTAAGATTCTCTACGTTTTGGTATACTTCTTGTATGCGTGTGTTTTATGCCCTTTGTTTATAAAATCTTATTACTTGATCAAAAAAAGTTTTTTTTCCAGCTTCATTAATGACTATCCAAATTATACTTGATCAAACATTGTTTTGAGTTGTTCCATGTATTCCAGACTTCAAAACCGATTAGGAATACATATATTCACATTATTCTAGGTGATATTGCACTAGAATATCCTCTCAAGTCCAGAATTTTATGGCTTCTCATTAAATTATTCATCAAACATTCCGTACCTATGGCACAATAAAAGGGATAGGAAGAATAGGCATCTCTTTAAGATCACCCGCACATTCCTCAATCGATCTCTATGTTATGTTGAGTATCCACGTAATGTAGTTCTTGAATTCTACAATCAAATTGGCATATCTTAATTTCAAACCTATCCAAAAGACTAAGGAGTAAGGACAAACCATCAACGATTGGTAGAAAGAGACCCACTTTCCAAGTGAACTAATCTCGATGCCAAGAAATGAAAGACAAAAATAGAATAGTAAGAGAATACTTCACCTATCCCTCATGAGTTTAGTAAGGGTCTCCAAAGGGGTTTTAATGGTTTGGGCTAATCCACTCATGGCCTTAAGTTTTTGAATGGGATGCTCATATTCTTTCAAATGTTATTAGAGCCAATGCACCTTGTTCTCCTTGACCTTAAACCATTATTTTATGTGAGTCCAATACAGAACACATTCGGTGGAGGCTATCCCCAGCCGTGCTTATCCACTTATTCTTGAAGCTATGCAAAACCATACTTTTGCAACATAGCCCAAAGCATCAGTAAGTTCAGTACAGAAGAAATCTTACAGGGAAAACACAAAGAAAATAAAATTTTAGTAAGAGAAACAAAGAGATATTGTTCAACTACAATTATCATGGTATCACATGAGAGATAATTTGGATATCTTTTATATAGAAAGCCACATAGAGGTTCTTCAACTTAGTTAAATCCCAATCCCTCCTGCTGCAAAAAAAAAAAAAAAAAAGGAAATTGCTCGCTCTAATCTGGTAAAAACTACAAAATGCTAGTTCAATCAGAGCCTATAATGTGTAGTTCAAACATATTGCATCAACTCATTTACATTGCACAGTTAAACAAACAAAAACATATAGCACATATCAGATCAATCAATTCAAACAAGATCACAATACATTATCATCAACAACACATAAGCATCAGTCAATTGATAATCAATACAACTTTGACTCAGATTGACTTACACGAAAATACTCCATAGTATTATAGAAGCAAATAGGAATCCAAATAGAAACTTCGCCGGTGAAACATCCATTGCCGGCGTCCGTCCACCCGTCCGATCCTCTAATAAATTATCCCCTTCTTCAACTGTTATATCATTTGCTTAAACTCCGATTCCGCACCCCGAAACAACTGAACTACTCAAAGAGAAAACAAGGAATTGAAGTTTTACATCATGTTCATAGTGTAGAAACGAAGATCAAATGGTGAATTTTGGGAGAGAAGATTCGAGAAGAAAAGGGGAAGAAGGTGAAAAATAGTGGAGAAAGTGGAAACGAAGTGATTAATAAAAAATAAATATAAATATATTTATAATTTAAGGAAAAGAAGAAGAAAGAAAAAAAAAAGAGATGGATCCGAAGAATAAAGATATTTTGCGATTTTATTTAAAGAAGAAATAGGGGAGAAAGTGGTGTATAACTATTTTCTGTGTTTTTTTTTTTTTTTTTTACACACTTGGAGAAATGGAGAAGACTATTGAGTTGGATCGGGTGCGGTGGGATGTACGGGGAACTATTGTGATTATTTTTTAATTTATTTATTTGTTTTATTGGTTTCTTTGATGGACGTGCATGAAATGTCTTCGTTTTGTGTTAATTGACTAACTAGTCCTTTTTGGGATTTGAGCTTCTTAATTTTAATTACATTTTTTTTGTAGTAGTAGTTTTAATTACAATTGAAGCTTGTTAAAGTAGTGGTGTTTGTTCGAAATTTTATGGTTGTTATAAGGTATGTAAAAAATAATTTGATGATTTTGTATATGGAGAAGAAAGAGTAATTTGTTAGTCAAAGTTAATTTTAAAAAATAGAAAAAATGTGAATATAAAAAAGGTAAATAATATCAATAGTCTTTCCTTGTGAAGTTATGACCATAATAAATTACCATCATTAGATATTTGTATTTGAAATTTACTATGTTCGTGATATTATTGATGATTACCATAAATATTTTTTGATTTTTTTATATACATGATAAAATTCTTACACAACAGTTTGAGTATATATAATTGTTATGTAAACGAGTTTTATAAAAAAAAAATGCACTACTATAATGAATGTCGCTATTACTATAATTGGTTGTTATTATGGAGGAGAATCATCAATTGGACAAATTTTCTTTTACTTTTGAAGACTTGCCTACAGAAAACACTGAATTACTTTCTACCAGGCTCAGGATTCTACTTTCTGTTATTTTTTATTTATTTTTTATTTTAATGAAATTAGCGCTACATATAACATGAAAAGAAAAATAGTTTTAGAGAATATTAAATTGTTATAATGAAATATTGTTATAACGAATGGTTGTTGGTGACAACGAAGTTTAACTATAATTGACTAACCCTTGGAGTCAGGGGCGGAGCTACAGTGTGTTGAGGGTGTCCAATTGGACACCCTTCGACGGAAAATTATACCGTACACCTAAGTAAAATGTTGTTCAAAATGGTTAAATTTAATACTTTGGACACCCTTAACACAATAAGTTATTGTGGCTCAGTGACCGGAGGCTCTCTCATTGAGCCCAGACGCGCAAGTTTGAATCCATGCAGCCACTCATCTTTATAATCATTTTTTAAAGAGCTCATATTTAATTATTCCATTAATTGTCTAAGGTATTTAAAGGGCTTTCGAAATAATAGTTAGTAAATTTCTTAGAAATCTATAAATTAAAAATCTAATAAAGCTAATTGAATTTTCAATGAATTTGATTTTTTATTTCTTTTCATCAAAGTTTGAAATAAAACTTAAACGTAATTATTTAATTTAAAGTTAATAAACAAATTCTAATATTTGTACAACATTGTTAAAAACGAACAAAAGAAGACCTCGTTTGATTATGCTTCCATTTTTCATGTCTCTATATTGTTGTCGTCACCAGAGACTAGTTTAAGTTTAAAACGTAAAAATAATTTCATTTTAAGTTGAACCCCCCCGCCCCCTTTTTTTTTTACTTTGTTCATTTACTTCATATTAAATTAAACACAAATATTAAAGCTACATATTATACGATTTGATTTTTAAAATTTTGGAACATTTATTCATAAAAAAATATTAATATTACGTAGTTCGATTTTGAATTTTTCAGTGCATCCATTGTTCAACTTTTTTTTCTTATATAATTCTTGGACACCCTTCGTGAAATTTCTAGCTCCGCCATTGTTTGGAGTTGAGACCATTTGGTCCGATGAATTGTTATAATGAAATATTGTTATAAGGAATTTTGTTAGTGACAATGAAGTTTAACTGTAATTGACCAACCCTTAAGAGGTAAGACTATTTGATCTTATTTTAGTTTATACATGTTGGAATTAGCTTTATTATGTATTTGGTTGAAGATATTAATTGTAACTGAGATAACTTTATACCACAATTATTGTATTATATATCTCATATATTGAACAGTCCTGATTGTAATCATGGTTATAGTCTCAAAATATCTCGATTTTAAATGAATCCTCTGGTTTATGAAATAAAAAATAATTATTTTTTGTAAAATTAAAGAAATCTATCTCGGGTTAGGGTCTAAAATTGAAATATATGTTAATCCAAATGTCTTATTGCATCTAATTGCATATTAACCTTTTGAATCATAATTTTACTGAAATAATATCTTTGTTAGTTTCACTCACCAAGATAAAACGAACAAGAATAAGTAAAGAAACACGTTAATGACTCATGATTGTAAAATAATGTAATGAAATATTTTCATAAATATCAATTTTATTTATTCATCGCTCACAAAATAAAATTACTATCAAAATTTAAGGCCCTAAATATTTCTATATATCATTTTACAAATATATTTATAGTTTTATTAAAGTTGAAATAATATCAAAGTTTGTTAAATAACTTCAATATAGAATTTTGCATTATTACCAAACGAAGAATTCTTGGCCAAAGTTTTTCATGTTTGAATTTATTACTTTCGAGTTTTGAGACATAATTAGAAGCTGCTTGCAATTATTTGGATAACGAGACAAAGACACTGAAGCAAGAAACTCGTTTAGTTTTTGAGAAATTGACATCAAAACTTACTACTTTCAACTCAAATCATGTTTGTTAAATCAAAATCAACTTAATTGATATTACATATCATGCTCACAAGGTCAAGAAAAAAGAATATACTAGATGAAAGATGAAGTTATATTCGATTGACAAACAACTTGAAATTGCATATATTTCCAACATCGATGAGGAAGTTATTCATTCGAACATGGATAGTAATACGATTTTCGCCTTTGAATCTCAATGGGCATAATACAAATTTCATAAACAATAAACATATCGGAGTATTAATAGTGAGCTTAATTTGACTGATGAAAAATTAAAATAATAATATTATATATTTATTTATTGCTAGAGTATATATAGTAAATTTACCATATCCTATTACCTATAGTGTGCTAAAAATAATAAGTTTAATACAAATTATGTCACTAATTTGAAATGGTAGATATTAGGTATTCTTTCAAGTGGCAAAGTTATGATTTTTATTAAGGAGTTTAAAATTTGAAGAAATAGACACATAATCAGTCAAAGAATTCGACATCTACTCTCTCTCTATATATATATAAATTATTTTAACCATATATAAATATTACTGTATAATTTTGAATAAGTATTAAAAATACACCTAAACTATTCCTTTTTTTCGAGTTTCATATTTGAACTATTGAGAGTGTGAGTTTCATACCTAAACTATCACTTATTAGTTTGAGAAACACACCCCTCTCTTTTATAACACTCTCATCATAGTGTGTGTAATACACTCTCTCTTTTCTTTAATTTTTTTTTGTCACATTTCCACCTTAACAAAATTAAATAAATTATTAGTATTCGTTAAAATTAAAGATTAAAAAATTATTAATCCCAAAAAAATAATATTTTCTTATAAAATAAAATGTAAAATATTTTTATTACCCCACTCGATCACTTCCTCTCACCGTACCTCCCACCCCCACCCCACCTCGCCCATGATTTTAGTTTTTTTTTGTTTAAATTTCTTTTATAAAAGTATTTAATTTTTATTTACTCCCCCCCACCCCCCTCTCAAATACTAATTTAGATATTGTTTTATTTTTTTTAATAAAATAATTCTACCTACTTCACCTAATATTCCGCTTCCAAATTTTTTTCTCGTTTTGTGTTATATATATACATATCAAAAATATTTTTTACTTGTCGCCGCATGACTTTTTTTATAATAAATTTTTTATTTATGTTATATTCAGTATACAAGTAGAAAAAATTCCTAAAAATCTAACATAAAATGAGAAAATGTAAAATAAATAAATAAATTATGAGCGGAGGGTTAAATAAGATAGGGTAGAATTTTATTTTTTAAAAATAAAATAATATCAATTTTTTGGGGGAACGAGCGGGTGGTTTTTTGTTTTTGGGGGGTGGGGGGTGGAGGGTGAAGTATGAATTTTTAAAAATATTTTATAAAAGAATTTTTTTTAAGAAAATAAAAGGATGGGGGATTGTCCCAGGGGGAGGTACGGGGGGAGGTGGTGGAGTGGAGTAAGAAAAATAATTTAAATTTTATTTTTTTTAAAATTATTTTTTTGGGATAAACTTTAATATTTAATTTTTAATTAATATTAATAGTTAATTATTTAATTTTTGTCAAGGTGGAATAATTTATCTATGTGGAATGCCATGTGTCAATGTTTTTTCAAATAAAAAAGAGTGCATTACACACATGACACACCACTAAGGTGTGTTTCTCAAACTAATAAGTGATAGTTTAGATATAAAATTTATTCTCTCAATAGTTCAAATATGAAACTCAAAAAATGGGATAGTATAGATGTGTTTTTACACTTATCTCTATATTTTTTGTCAAAAGATTCGGATAAACCGCAGACCACATGGTAGCTCGCCCTTGCTCTCAAGGTTCAAAGATGGACCTTTGCATATAAAGCCCATATAAATCCTAAATAATAACCCGCTCCCTTTTTTTTCCTTCTATTTTTTTGGAAAATAAATAAATCAAACCTCCTTCAGCTTCTGCCTCAAAGCAAACAGGGAGGAAGCCGCCATTGACAGCAACTGAGTATCTTCTTCACTCTCTGCGATATCAGTAGTGAAATATGGCATCACTCGAAACGAGTCAAAGAATAAGCAGGCAAGTTCTTTGTTTTTTGGTATTTTAGGGTTCTGAAAATCACGGAACATACATAATAATATTGATATTTTTGGATGTGAATGAATATGCAGGCAAGCTCCGCAACTAGTTATGATATTGAAGGAGATGAAAGCAGGATTGGATACAGTGAGCTTAAAAGTTCAAGTTTTAATTGCAAAGGTCAGTTTTATTTTTTAATTCTATGATTGTTCATGGATATAGTTGATTATTAAATATTGATACTCGGTAAATTAGAAGCATAACAATTTATATAGTTAGAAAAAATTTGTAAGGATAGACGTTGTGTTTTTGGGATGTTTGTGAAACCTTTCCCATCAACTATTGGTAACCCAATGCCTGTGCGGGTGGAAAATACTTGGTGCAGCACTGGAAGTACCCAATGCCTGTGCTGGTAGAAAATACTTGGTGCAGCACTGAAAGTGTCATAAAGTTGGCCGGACACCATTATTATCCCTCCACACAAAAAAGAAATCTATATTGGATACCAAATAGTCATGTTTAATTAGTTATTACCAATAAATACTGGTACATTCTTTTTAGTTATTGCCAATAAATACTGGTACATTCTTTTAGCAAAAGGTAAGTTTTATTGATGAAACCAGTCGTAAATTGGTGCTGTAAGATTACATCCATAAAGCTACCAATGTTTCAACATCATTTACTAGCTCTAAATTGCACCAAAAGATATCTGTCGTAGACTATCAGCTTTTATCTTCAAAATAAGATTCTCGTTGTATTTGAAACACCTTCTTACTATTATCTTCAAAATCAGCTGATACACTTTCATTTGGTTTAGTGTTTATCTAGATTCTTTATATTCTTGCTAAAGAGACATGTGTATCGTTTGGATAAGTGTGAAATTTAGAGATCTTCTAGTTAGTTTACCTTATTTATTATTTGATTTAAATAGACTTAAAGCATGAAATGGATGGATTCATATAACCGACTATAACTAGTTTAGGATAGTTGATTGATTGATCGATCACTTTCTTCTATCAATATCTTAACATTTTTTCCTACTAATAAAATAAAGAAGAGAAACTTTGATATATATTTGCTACCCATAATCATCCTAGGTAATCATTCTCATGCCGCTACCCATCACCTCGATGAGATTCAAGTTCTTTCTTTGAGAAATTATGAGGTTACATTTTACCTTATATACAATCGAACATTGAAGAAATATTTAGTAAATGATTTCATTTTGTAAGACATTTTTGAAAACAATAGTCTCTTGGGTGCCTGTAATCCAATATTCTCCCATTTAAGCAATTATATTTGAACTAATATGTTAGATCCTCCAACTATTTTGGTTTTCCACGTGACAGATGTTAAGATCAATATTACATGATCTTCCCACTTAGTATCCATGTTGGGTTCATGTTACTTTTCGTTGATATCTAATCATCCCAAACTACCAGAATCAGAAAGTCCAAGTTTATGCTATATTGAAATACATGCTTGTCTTTAAAGATATATATCAATGTATGTTAGTATGGACACTTATTATCCTGTTTGTTGCTCAGCTCAATGGTTTAATTGGAAGGAAATCGTTGGCTTGTGACTTGTGAGTTATGTGGTTATTTTCAATGCTTCACAACCCTCTGCTTCTCCCGAGTATAGCGTGTATAATGAACAACACAATCTTAGTCACGATTAAAATAGAGCTTATTTGTAGTAGTGATTTATCTTTTGATCTATATCTTTTGTACATGGACATGCGTTTTATTTTGTGTGGGAAAACTTGCTGAAAATAACTGTTAATATATTTGGTATTGCAGAGGAGGAATTGATATGACTGATGGTGTGTGTACAGCAATTTAGAGGCTTTAAGGTTGGAATGGTTAGAGGTTCCTTGGTCTCATGTAGAATGTACAACTTATCTATAAAAAAAACATGTACAACTTTGTCACGATATTAATTTTTGGGGCTTTTATCGCTCTAAAATCTTGCACTGTATTCATTATTGTTGTCAATAGTGATGACTGAAGCCTAGATGGGTCATTGAAAGTTGCAAGGCTGAAGTGCTATGGTGGCTGTGATTTGATTCATAAGTATTTTATTTCTTGGAAAGTACGGGTCAGTTGATAGGTAAAATGAAGCCTCTTATGGTAGTTGTATTATCATCTTCGCAAATCAAAAAGAAATTGTACTTCTTTCTAAACAATTCTTGTCGATAGGGTAACCAGCTCTTTCTGGACGGTCTGAGCATATATTTTCAGGGTGAGCACCAATTTTGGGCTTCAACTGTGGTGTAAGCTGTTAATGATGTGGAAAACTCAGTTTAGTGATAGATGTCATGCCATGAATTTCTTTCTTTTACAAAAGTGAGATTTAGCTCCATATTCAATACCTATGTTCTGTGCATTATCAAGGTCTAAATCATTTTCTTCCCGCGATTATTCTCAGTGGTAATTTGAAGATACTAGTGTTTCTTGTGCACGTACAATTACAGGAATTGTTTTGGTTTATCGAAAACATTACAAAAGAAAAGAAAATCCAGTATTGCTTAAATTCAAGAACCAGTTTCCCAAAGTAAAGCATGAACGAATATCAATATGTCCAGATGGATGTTATTAAGGCTCTACATCTTTGGTCATAATCATTAATCATGTTTGCATTCGAAGATTTTAATGGCGATCTGTAATCTGTATTCTTTCATAGAACAACTCAAACCTATAGACTAAACTTAACAAGATGCATCGTTTGGTAGGAGGTATTCCCTTGTTTGAAAGTGTTTTCAACCAATGCATAATTAGTACATGTATTAGCTATGGGAAAATGACATAAATAGTCCATTAACTATAGTAGTAGGTCTAAAATGACCCCTTAACTATACACTTAACGGATTTAGTCCTTTAACTATTCAAAAACTTATCAGCTTTGGTCCCTTAACTATACACTTACCGGTTTTAGTCCCTTAACTATATACTTACCGATTTTAGTCCTTTAAGTATTCAAAAACTTATCAGGTTTGGTCTTTGTCCATTTTTTTTTAATACAAATAACTTAGGTTTATATTGACGGAATCCATGCCTCGAGAAATTAAATCATTTAGCAACTTTTTCTGTTGTTTCTCTCTCTCTGCTACTTTTTCTTCAAATTGACCTTATGCGAAGAACCTTAACCTCAACGATTTAAAATAAAATTCATGAGGAAAGAAAATATAAGTCATAATTTTATTCAACAGAGGATAAAATGAAGCATATTATTGCTACTAATGACTTGAATATGCTAAACTTTACAAAAAAAAGAAAAAAATTATTACCCGTTAAATCCAAAGTTTGTACTCCAACGACTTCATTGAACGGAATATGTTTAACTTTTCAGAAATTGAAATTTATAAAATGGTAGATTTGTAATTTTTTTAATTTTTTTTTAAATAGATCAATTTTATTATTCTATTCATTTTATTTTACGTAAAGAAATTTGAGTAAGTTAAATAAAATCCGCACTGATTAGTATATTCAAGTGCGGATAAGTCATTAACAACAATTATATGCTTAATTTTATTCTCCATTGAATAAAATTAGGACTTATATCTTATTTCCTCGTTAATTTTATTTTGAATCGTTGACGTTATTGTTCTTTTCATAAGAGTAGTTTGAAGAAAAAAAGACGGGGATAGAGAAACAACTTAAAAAATGGATTAAAGATTTAATCTCATGAAGATTTCAGTTAATATAAACCTAAGCTAAAAATGGACAAAGACCAAACCTGATAAGTTTTTGAATACTTAAAGGACTAAAATCAGTAAGTTTATAGTTAAGGGACTAAAACCGGTAAGTGTATAGTTAAGGGACTAAAGCTGATAAGTTTTTAAATAGTTAAAGGACTAAATTCGTTAAGTGTATAGTTAAAAGACCATTTTAGACCTACTCCTATAGGTAAAGGACTATTTATGCCATTTTCTCTATTAGCTATGCACTTTAACTCCCTATTTTTCATGTTTTGACTTGAAACGGAGTTTAAGAAAGATTTTTGAATTTTGTGATCTTAAAGTAAAATATATAAATGTACTTATCAAATATCTTTTAATTTTGTGATCTTAAGCATGTTACATGAAAAATTAGAATTAAAGAGTTATCAGGAAAAAAAAAGAAGACATTTTTTAACAGACTAAAAAGAAAAATAAGACAAGTAAAATGAAATAGAGGGAGTAAATTTTTACGCATAGTAAACCATGACATTAACAATGTGAGGTACTATTCTTATTCTAGTATACCCTATTAATTCAATACAACAAATTAAACATGATAAGAAATAAATTCAACATAACTAATCCCAACATTACTAATGCATATCGCCGGATTATCCATGAATCAAGAAAAGAGAATTGAGAATTTTTTTCTAGCCTACATTAATTTGGTGTAAAGCCAAAAGTTCCTGATTGGTGTTGCTCACACTTAAGTTAAAATGCTAAGTGAACTGGTCAATGTTCATCGCGTGGGTGGGGCTACAATAGTATTTAAGATTTCGACCGAACCCAAAAGCTTTTGCTTAAACAAAAAAATCAATAAAATGTACAAGCATTTAAGTGCAAATTCAGTAACTACAACCAACTATGAGTCAAGTGGCAAATTTAGAACCCATAAATCTTGGGTGCTTGAAATATGATATTATGAAAAATGGACTTTCTTGCCATTCCGTAGAAAATTCGGACTGTTCAATGTTTACCACGCAGGATGCAGATGTTTGCTTTACATAACTTGCTTCGTCTGGTGAAACATCCACTGAAAGACTAAAATAAAACTGTAATTACATAAACTTATTTCACTATTTGATAAGCCTAAAGGCTTTTTCCCAGTCAAAATATGACTATATGGAAGTTTAATTACTGAATCTTCTGTCTACCAAAAAAATCGACCAACTGTTTTTGTGCATGCAAACCTCAGTAACATATACACCAAAATTTAATTTTCTTTAACCCATCTAAGACATGTCATAGCAAGTGCCCTTCGGTATTGTAAAATCCACTTGTTACGCTAAGACAGTCTTAACATTGCAAGTACCTCCGGAAATCGCGTTGCTCGTCTATGATGACAACCAGTGGAAGGATTAGTCAAGTTACCATGATTCTGTTAGATCCATTTAGCGGTAGGCCATACTGTATGACCAGGGAAGAATGGATCTTTGTAGATGGAGATTATAGACTCTTCTGGACCCCATGCCTTTCTGAGATCATGACTATTATATATCCAGAATCTCCATAGAAGAACATCAGTTGCAATGATTCAAATGAGTCACAATTCTGTGTCTTGCTTCTGAGTCCGTGGAATGTTATACAGGATAAGACCAATGAGAAGGACAGCACTGCCGAGAAGGAAGAAAGGGCTCAAACTTGAACCTTGTGGGAGATATGGCAGCGGCATGGAGAGAAGATACATTGACAAAGGCACTACATAAGAAAAGAGGAAAAAGAATCTGGTTGGTCATAGGACTACATAATATTCAAATGTAATCGATACCTCTATGCACGGTGTGCAGAGTGTCTGCGAGAGAGAACCTGATGACATCACAACAAGGGATGAAATTACAGCAGATGAAATCTTCATAAGATTGAGAGCTGATATGTTGAAAGCAATATTTGTAAATATGTAAAGAAGGGGTAGCAACGGTGCTCCATCACAACCTGACCAATAAAAGGTGCCAAAAGGACAGTCAGACTCATCAATCCATTACCTTGGGAAAAATACTTCCAACTTGATAATCATGTCCTCACACCTATAATGGGATAAGACAACTAAAATTTTGTTTGGATTACATCATAACTGTTGAAACTAATATTTGCTCGTGAAATGAACATTATACCAGCAGTATATGGCCCATTTGAGAAATTGCCTGAAAATTGTGATTTCATTCTTGTTGAGATTTCACTTATAAAGTACAGATATGGACCAAATCCTGAGAGACACATACTAATTGAGTTGCAACCAACATTAAGTTTTTAAAACCACTTTCTATGCTTGGTCTTTTATTATTCCAGTACCCCAAGTTCTATGGACAGTATAATAATGTAAGTAGAGCAACCTCCACATATATTCATATTATCCAAAATATCTCCACCCTTTTACCGATGGGCGCAAACATATCCTTGAAACCTCCATGCGATTGACTGAGGAAAGCAGGAGCATATTGTAACTTGTAAACAACACTTTCCTGCCAAAATATTCTAGGTTCAAGTCTTTTTTTCCCACCAGCTTCCCCCAAAAAATAAAATCAAGGTCCTCATCAAATTCGACCTCAGCAGGATTGCAGAAGCCATAGCTTCTTGTAATTGTGAATAAAAGATGCAGAATTTAAAAGAAAATATGTCAATTGTAGAAGATCATGACCTTCACCAACTCACTTTACAAATTCTGAAATGATGCACATTGACCTTTTCTGCAAGCAACAAACAAGCTCAAGATAATAGAGATTGCACCTGAAACATTGTTCCCTATGTTGAAGAAGCAACCAGCACCGCTCTTAAGAAATGAAGGGAGCTCAGAAAATGGTATGCCCTTCAAGTTTGAAAGAAAAGGCAGAAAAAGGAGAACAAACAGAGCCTACAAATAAAACAGACATTACAAATGCAACATTCAGAATACAGTGTTGCTGAACAGTAAACAGATCAACTCACTCTCTGAAAATGCAATTCCCTATTTTTTTAATATACTCCCTTCTGTTTCAATTTGTCTGTCCTAATTGTACTTTCCTTTTTTGGTCTGTTCCAAAAGGAATGTTTCTTTTCTAATTTGACAACTTTTTAATTTCAACATTCTACTTGACATGTTTAATTAAGACCACAATATTAAAAGGTACTTTGGTACATATACATATTTGTAGTTTAAGACCACAAAATTCAGAAGTTTCTTTACTTTCTTAAATTCCGTGTCAAGTCAAACTAAGACGAACAAATTGAAACGGAGGGAATACACACACATATATATGTAATTTAAATGTATATAAATAACAATTCTCGACTAAACATCCATTGTCTATAGTGTGCAAGGTCGTGCTAACAAACTACAATTGATTCTGCAATAACACTTCGGCAACAGCATAAACTGCAAATAGAAGAGCATAAAGGGTTTGAGTGGCTTGCAAATCCATGAAAAACATATTGGGACCAATCAAAATAAAAAGAGATTTTGCAAATGGAACTGCAATCTTTTGAATATTTCCTCTTTCTATCAGAAATTGTTGGGCATGAGCTCTGCGTAGCTGCAAATGAAACTTCAGCGAGAACTAGATTTCACGACAAAAAGTTTTTTTTATCTTCCAGTTGGCGGCTGGAACAAAATAAATGGTGCTGAGTGTGACTATTTAAGTCGATACAAAAGCCAGCAGTTGGTATTTAATTCCACTCGACTTACGGAATTGAATAAATGGTGCCAAATGTGAAAAAAACTATTTCAACAGAAGAACCAGTAATTGGCATTTGACTAAGGCTAATTAACTCAGGACTATGTAGGCATTCTACTCTGAAATAACCCTGAAGTACAGAGTTTTAGGATCCAAAAGTTAGTGTATCAAAATTTCACGCGCTCATACCAATTACCTGGAATCCAGATCCAAAAGAATTGACGACAAAGATATCAAGCACCTTCCCCTGTATAAATTGAATATCTATCAGGATTGTGCATTACACATTACCAACAGAACATTTGAGAAGAGGTCGATGGAGTATCTTTCATGCACCCCATATTCAAAGCTGAGTGAAGGAACACAAAAAGCTCTGTAAAAGAGAGATGCACCTTGAGTCGGCTAGCAGCATCAATAAAAACGAACTCCTACACATTCAAAGCCCTTGAAATGATTAATTGAGGATCCAGACTGCTATTGGTACATCATGATTTATTGAATACCTTAATAATAGATGCAGCGGCTTGGAATGCACTCGAAGCTACCATCAATACTGGCCAAACAAATGCAATTCCTGCCAGCATCTGGTTGGAGTCTGATCCGCTGCATTCCACAATCACAAAAGCCAAGGTAAATAAAAGCAGAATAACCGTTCAAAAAAAAAAAAAAATTATGAGTTGATCACACAGAACCAACTTCCTAACCCTATCTATAACAGTTTATCTGCCAAAAGGACCAGCCACAGGAAGTTGCTAAGTGACGAAAAAAAGAAAAGAAATATATTATAAGCTCTGCATGTGCCCAACCAGCTTTGTCAATAGAAGTAAAACATTGTAAGTTCCCTTGTAGCTTTATGAATAAGATTGGAGTGCTCCTTTTTGTGCTAACAAGTCAGATGCACTCTCAAGTAGATGATTCATTCAGGTGGCCCTATCACAAGGAATAAGTTTAGGATACAAAATATATCAGAGTATACTCTAAAAGAATGTGATAAAATAGTAATTTCACCGAGTCAGGGGTGGGGAGATTGAAGTTCAGTAGACCTAAGAACTGTAATTCAGTTTTTGATTTTGGAGGGGTGAAAAGTTGGAGAGGATTTTGGCAGCTAGCGAATTGGCAAAGCCTCAGTTACACACCTGAAATACCAGTGTAGCACATACCAAGGCTCGTAGCGTGGAATTTAGGATATTATACAATTAATAGGAACATAGGCAACTAATCACTGACATGCAACAACAAGAACAACAACATACCCACTGTGATCCCACAAATGGGGTCTAGGGAGGAGTGGGGTGTATGCAGATGTTACCCTACCTTTGTTGGGGTAGAGAACTAAGCACTGACATGATGTAATTAAAAAGAAGCAGAACCAGATTTACTGTAAACAAGAAGTAGAGCAAGGGAGGTGGTCCTCTGGCCCTCATATGGACCACATGGAAGGAAAGAAACCGTACAACATTTAAAAAGGGATTGAAAGCACTCCCCTACATACTAGCGGAATTTTGTTTTATTTGTATTTTTGCAGATTCTTGGAACTCGTGTGACATTTCTATTAGTATTGATTTTGAGAAAGCATTTCTATTGGTATTGATTATTGGTTACTCTTTCTAGGAACTGATATATTCTGCTTGAGATGTTCTCTTTTTTAATACACCTTGTGAGTGGGGTCTCCCCATCAATGTCAATAAAACTTAGGATATCTGTCTGCTTTGACACCATATCGAAGTATGTGACCACTTCATCTAAAAGCTTGAATTGTTAAATAAGGGACGTTTCAAATTTTCAACGAACCTCCTCATGTGCAGATCCGATTCTTTTTTCTTTGGCTCAAACACGTTAAAATATTTTGTTGATAGGTAATAATGATACTTGAACTAAGGACATTTGCCTACTATCATACCATGTGAAGTATATTTTTTTTTTAAACTGAAAAACAAAAACAAACGAAGTATATGACCTCCTCATATTAAAGATTAATTTGTGAGAGTGGACAATTTCATTATTGATCTTAGGACTTAAACAAAATCCTAATTTGACTTGCAACCTAAGAAGAAAAACATTTTTTAGGACCCTTAACCCTAAAAGGAGAAGAGTGTGTGACCTTGTTACAGCTAGTACCACTCCAGCAGCAACCAATAAGCATCCGGCAATTTGATTCAAAGAGTATGTTCGTCCAAGAATGAACACAGAGAGAGTCAACTGCCACACCAAGAAGGTCTGCAATAAAAAGGTCTTTGCTAAGAAATCTTGTTTTGCTTCTTTTATAGATGAGCGAGAACTTTATTAAGCAATCTCTAAGATACAATTATAACTCTTCTAGTTTGAAGTTGCTTAGGACATGAATATTTAGCAATTTATAGAGCCTACTCCCAATTCATGATTCAATTATCAGAAATAAAATAGTTGTCAGTAAGGCTACAAAAAAATGCAACTATAAGAAACTGCATGCTTTGAATCACCAAGCATGCATTTAATTCATCAAAAACTACTGCCATGGAGTATTGAATTCCTATAGCACTTTGTGTATACTAAAGGAAAAGCAAGGATGCATTGAATGTGTTGCTCCATCAGAAAAGGGCATCCCATTTCTATGCTCTTGGAGATCTACCACCAAGGCAAAGATAACTTGAGAACTAATTCATGCTCTTTTTTTGGCGATAAAGGGGAATTTTAATGTTATTAGTGTTACCTGACTAAGTATTGGTATGGCTGGTCCAGGAAGCATGGCTGTAAAATACCAAAATAAAGCAATCAGAAATCAATTTACAACTCAAAGAATCATCCATATTCATTTCTCTGTGGACCTTACTATTGTTTTCCAGTTTAGATAAAGCAGCAAATAGCTGAGAAAAGACTAATATTTGTTGAAAGACGAGATGTAGAGTAAGAAGTAGAACATAAAGGATCTATTGTCTTTTCCCAATGAAGGCAGAAATATTAATCTAGAGAGGGAGAATTTATTATCATAGAACTTCCCTAAGTACAAGGTCATACCTCCAGCATACATTCCACATATAACCCCAAGGGCTTCGAGGAAACCAATGAGCAAAAAGCGTGATTTTGGATAGGCCACCATCTCCTTCGTCACAATACCAGCACGATATCTCGCATACAAAATGGATAAATAAATAGCCAAGTACCTGAAGTTAATTGAGCCACGTTAAATATCAGCATCCACGTAGTTAAACAAATATAGATTAACTAGGATCAAAAACCTTAAATTAGATAATGGCATTTCCTACTAAAAATCAAAGTTATGGACATGTTTTTCCACAACCTTCTTTGACCAGAATATTTGAGTTTTTAATTTAGATTGTCATCTCAGCTAGTCATTGACTTGAGTGTAGGCAAATGCTGACCCCTAAGACTAAAAAATTCACTTGTCACTTACTTTCCTACGCATCTAAGGTAGGTCAAAACATGTTGATAATTTACATTCTTTTTATAAGTACCAAAGTAGATGACTTATGGTTGACATGCTAGGATTTAAGACATGATGGCATAGAGGGAGTTGGTTTCAAGCAATCAATGATCAAGAGGGATGAAACTATTCTTCAATCTGCATACTTTATGTGACTCCCCTTTACAGTAGTTATTCAACATTCCACTCCCAGCATCTTCAATGCAAAAGAAATTTACAAGGAACGATGTCCAGTTATAATTTTGTGCTTCGTAAATACGAAAGGTGATCAATTGCTAAATTGAATGGGTCAAGAAAATTGTGTCACTACTCACAAGCTAAGGTTGGAACTGGATTTTACATATAGAAGACAATAACCTTATTGGATGTCACCTCATCCTCATCCTCCTTTGGTTATAAACACATTTTTCAAAATGAAACTTCAGGACTAAGGATGTTACTGTTACTCCCTTCTTTCCAATTTATATGATAACTCTTCTCAATTTGAAAAGTTCCCAAATGTTTGTCATGTTTCCACTCCTGTGCAACTGTCACAGTTTTCAGGAATTCAAAAATCCACTAATCCAATCAAATTTTCAATTTTGATGTGATGTGATGCTTACTTTATAAACCTATTCATCAATAATTTCTTTAATGGTTTTCTTCTGCTATCACTAATATGATATATACAAATCAAATTAACCTCTTAACTCCACATCCACTCAATTATCTTCCTATACAAAGTAACAAACAGAAAGACGAAAGTTACCAGTTTTAAAAAAAATAGTAACAAACGGAGTATTTTTCACTGTTCTTAAGGGACGCCATATATATGTTATTTTCATAGTTGAGGGGAGATGATCACGGAGATCTCTGCAAGGTCATTAAGGGAAAACATATTATAGTAATTGCAAATTTATGTGTTATATTTTTGACTAACTACCAGGGCCAACTATGCTGCAGTTATTATGAGCTTTCCACATTCAAAGGACTTTTATGATTTATCTACCATGTAATTGCAATTCATTCAACCTAAGGTAACTAGGCAACTAGTATACATCTCTGAAACAGCTAAAAACAAGTTATTATATGGAAGTCTATGCTCGAAACAGGCAGACAGGAGAGTCGGACAACAAAATTTCCTGCATTTTATTCACAATACTCACCACTCACCTTGAAGTCTGACTATCTCTATGCGAGTGTTCAATATATTCTAAAAAAATCAGGTACAAAGTATGAGAGTCATGAGGTTTAATCATTACAAATTCAGAAGATCAAAAAGTAGGGCTATACATCATGATTTTTCATCGTTAAAAATATTTATAAGAATGAAAAAATCATAGTCGAAGAAAAACAAAAACAATCACACTCTTCAAATAGTAGCGTCACTCTTTCTGAAATGGAGAAAGTATTAAATTAGCTCCCTAAAACAACTTTCAGCTTCAAAGTACAAAAAATTCAAATCAAACAGGTAAACATCTGTGATCGGGGATCATACAATAATTGAAAGAGAAACACCAAAACTCACCCAAAAGTAGTAACCTGAGCTAGAAAAAACGGGTACTCCTTCATCGGAACAAGCGCAAGTTTGTAAAGCACCCGATTCCCAACACCAAGCACCAAAGTCAAAGCAGAGTTCAGAACAATTAGCTCTCTAGTCACATCCAATTGGCGGCCAGAATCACTTCCCACAGCACGTGCGCGGAATTTTGAGCTCGAATTCCAAGTCTGCCGGGTAAACGAGGTACTCCGGCGGTGGATTTCCAGACGCCGTGAAGATGTGAGAAGAGGCATCACCGGAGAAATGCGACTTGGAGAAGAAGGCAATGAGAAGAGAGATTTGGGGTTTGGTCCATTGAAGGCACAAGGAAGAGATTGTGTAGGTAATTTGGCGCGAATGGTTTGAGAAGATAGAGAGTGAGACTCCATGAAATTGATCTTTCTGGTTAGGTGAATGAGGAAAGCTCACTGATACGAACTACTCATGCGTATCTATATTAACTCAAAAGCATGAAATCCTAATTGAATTCCATGAGTTGTAATTTTTTTGATAAATTGTGATTTTTTCAAAGTATTGTGATTTTTTGATAAGTTGTAACTTTTTCAAAAAGTTGTGACTTCTCGAAAAGGTCATGACTTTTTAGATAAGACACAAAAAACACTTGTTCATACTACCTTTTGTTTACTATAAATAGAAGGGTTTCCTCTCATTTTTCAACTATAATTTTTTTTAATTTTCTACTCTTCCTCTTCTTGCATTTTAAAAAATTCCGTGTGATTTATTGTAGTTGAGTGAGTTCGAAGTCTAGCGGAATATGAAGTACCACTATTCTGATGAAGTAAATTGTTCAATCCTAAGAGGGTATATTCCTTAACCTCGAGTACTTGAGGAAAATAATTATGATGATATAATAGCTATTTTTTGGCTTAGTATATACATTAGTATGTAATGTTCCAATATATGAAGTTAAGATGATGTAGTCTAAATTCATTTGTTTTTGTTAAAATTTCTCTTGTGATGTACATATATGCTTCTGAATATCTTTTTCAAAAATTACTAAAATTCTCAAGAATTGGAGAATTGTCACGATTTTTTTTTTTGCTCAAGACAAAAGAATGACTTTATTTATCAATGCTACTTATGTGATTTAAATTGTCAAGAATTTGCTTCAAAATAGTTATTACTATATATACATTGCCCTTTTGTTTTACTGATTTACTATTTTTTAATATTTAAGTATTTTCGACGAAGGAAAGTCTATATGACTTGTAATAACCCAGTTGAAGTTTGTATTAGTTTAATTTTTACTGTAGTCTAAATTCATTGGGTTTTGTTAACAATTTCTCTTGTGATGTATAAATATATATGCTTCTGAATATCTTTTTCTAAAATTATTAAACTTCTCAAGAGTTAGAGAATTGTCACAATTTGGATTTTTGATGTCCAAGATAAAAGAATGACTTTATTTATCAATGCTACTTATGTGATTTAGATTGTCAGAAAGTTTGCTTTAAAATAGTTGTATAGTTATTACTATGTAAACATTGCCCTTTTGTTTTACTAATTTACTATTTCTTAATATTTCAGTATTTTCGACAAAGAAAAGTTCATATGACTTCTAATAACGCCAGTTGAAGTTTGTATTAGTTTAATTTTATTATTTATTTAATAGCTAATTTTTATGAGATAAATATTTTCATTAATGCAAATCTCTCTCTATATATATATATTTGGTTAGGTATTGATATATGCCACGAATGTATTATCAAGTTAACAAGATCTTAACTTCAAAATATATTATTTTAAAATTTTCTGAGTTCTTTTTTTTTAAAAAAAAAAAACTCACAACAAATGTGAAAATATGTGAATATATATGAATCATTGAAAATTTATCATTAACAAAATAAATTTTATATTTAGTAATATGGAATAAACATTTTCATTTTGTCCCTACACTAAATTAAAATCTAATAACTATAAAAAAAAATAGTAACATTAATTAAAAGTCCTATTTGTTTATGTAAGTATAAAATATATTAGAAATTCATCTATTGCACATTAATTCTTTAGTTATAACATTATAAATTTTCTTAGTTATTACTAATTATTGCAAATGTTATTCACACTCTTTTACATTCTTTTGCTATAATATTATGAATTCGCATAGTTATTACATTAATTATTTCTATCTTTCATCTTTTCTTATATTAACTTTTGACCAATAATTTTTCATATTATTATACCGCTTCTATATATGTGATAACACGGTGTTGTTATTTTTCCTTGGACGAAACATGCTTGGTTGAATAAATTGAAAATTGTTTACAAGTATATGAGCTACAAACATGTGATTATATATATGATTTCACAGATATAATATATTCTTTAATTTTAATTTTTAGTTTTTTCAGTAAAAAAAAAAAAGAAAACCTTTCTCAGTTAACTATAGACAGTTAGATAACTATCTTTGATTTATGTACACTGTCAATCGAGAAGTCAAATATAAGAGCCAACAAAAAGAACATCATATATTATATTATAACTTATAAAATAAAAATGAATATACAAAAATAGTTCTAAAAAATAAAACGTAATTGTTTTCCACATGTTCATATGACATCTAAATAGATTAAGAGGAATACACGTGCAAAGCACATCTGGTTAGATGACAAGAAAAGTACACAACAAATATCGTCTATGAGATACGACTAATTACATAATTGAACCTCAACAAATTGAAATAAATATATACATTATTGCATTTAACTAATAAATTTTTTTATTGACCATCTTCATAGGTTCGTGTGAATAAGAGATACATATGACGATTCACATTGAACATTCACAAAAGAATCTGCAATATTATTTTGTACAAAACTTATTATTCAAATCTTCGTTTAAATTTTCTGAATTGATAATCACGCACAACGAACGTGTCGAAAAACTAGTATAAAGTAAAAATTCAAACCTTCAAATTAGATATTGGGTCCTATTAAAAAAAAAAGGTGAAACTTTGTTTAGATTGCAAATAAATATTTAGAAAAAAGTACGTAATAATATATGGACAAAAAATGGGTTAGCTTGGCCTGACCCGTCAAATTTCAAAATCTGTATGGGTTAGCCCGGATGGAGTGGCCAGCCCATATTGACAGCACTAATTTTAAGGATATGTTTGGTCATATCAATTATTTACTTTATTTTAAATTTTATTTTTGAGGTCATGAATTTTTTATATTTTATTTGAAGTAGAGAATTTTTAAAGCATGTTTGTTATCATGTTTTTTTTTTTATTGATAAGAAGAGAGAGAGAGAGAGAAAAAGAGAGAAATGGGTCAAAAGAAAATGTCCTTTTAGAGAGATAGTAATCCGTATTTTATGAATCCTTATATAATGAACTTAGAGCTAACGTAGATTAGCTCAAAAACCTACTAATTTAAGTATCTAATGTGTACTTTGATAGAGAAGTCATTTATACTCTTTTAAAAATTAATCCACATATACATATAAGAACATATATTACATCCTATATACCTACTAATTAGAAATTAGTAATATAACAAAATAATTACTAGTGATGACAGATTTGGATTATTTAATAATTAATTTAATTATATATGAATTATTTAATAGTACTTTGATAGAGAAGTCATTTATACTCTTGATGTTGAAAGTATCATATTAATGTTTACAGATTTTTATCACTTTTGATGATGAAAGTTCACCCCTTTTTCAAATCTGTGTGTGCTTCATTCTCATTGATCCGTGTTTTATCAATTCAATCCACAATCATAAAAAATATTACGAAATCTCACATTATCCCCGGAAAAGTCCTAGATTTGCATAACAATGGCTTGAGTAAACCACCGAGCTTCGATTTGCTCTCACAAGCACTAAATAAGGATCATAAGGAGGCCAACAAAAGTGACATTGTTCTCGTTGAAATCAGTTCAACGAAGCAATACGACAGAACAAAAAAATGCAAGAATATCGATTTTACTTAGTCGAAAGATTCAAATTCAGATTTTGTGAAAGAAACAAATTACAAAAAACAAAAATATGAAGGGTGAGATTTCACTAGCGAAAGAGCCAAAATTAATGTGCGTATGAAGAAATCAAATTCCCAAAAAGAGAAAGTTATTCAAAAGGTACAAGAAGTTCAATCTTTTTTCATATTTTATGTTTTTTTATATATTTTTAAACCATGCATGTTATTTTTATTGATTGATATATATTCCGCATAAATTTTTGTATGAACTCGAGTTATGTTCATTTGTATGCAAAATAGGTATAAAAAATTGAATTTATTATTTGTGGGTGTGAGTATGAAGTAGACCCTTAAAGTACATTATCATGTTTTCTACCCCAAAAAAATTAATGTTATACCAATTTGATACATAAATGTGAATTAATGTTGTATGCGAGTATATAATGTGTATCAAAATGACATTTCTTAATTTATTTTTAAATCAGGTCACTATTGATTAGATTAGGTTAATTTTTTTCTTAGTACCAATTTTTATATCAAAAGCATATACTCAATGAATAATTTAGTATTCATTTTTAGTATTTATACTTTTATTGATTTTATGTGATTGTTTGAAATATATGTTAGGGAACGCCTCAATGATAAGCAATTTCAATAATTTAAAGAGTCTCCATTTGATCATTTTAAGAAACAATCAATGTTGGAAGCAAACTTGGTGGACCAAATATTAGAAGAGAAGTTATTCCAAATACGCAGAAATTTCAGCAGCTCAAAGCAAGATCAAGAGTGAACAAATATTTATAAAAGATTGTCATGTTTCTTGAAAATTGATCATTACAGTGGATAATTTTACTTTGGACCAAGAGTAAACAAATATCAAAATAATACATTTGATTGATCTTATTTTTGAATACATCATTCAACATCTATCGTATTTTATATAAATCATAAACCATACCAATATATACTCACAAGTACACAAATAATATAAAATCATAATTTATACCAATATTATACATTAAGTCTGTTATAATAAATGTTATATGAAATTATATCAATATAATACAGTTGACTAATTATATCTGAATCTAATTCATACCAATATATACTCACAAGTTCAGAAAATAGTACGAAATCATAATTTATACCAATGTTATACATTAAAGCAGTTGTACTAATCACATAGTTTTGTTCAGTAGTCATACCACATTCCATAAAGTAAATTTTACATAAAAATATATAATATAATATTTTTGACTTAATCGTATTTTATATAATTCATTCTAAACCATAAACCATACCAATATATACTCACAAGTCTACAAATAATATAATGTTATAATATATACCAATATTATACATCAAATCAGTTATACATTTTACACTCTACAAATCACATATGGTATTAATTCATTAATCATACCACATTTTCATATAGTAAATGTTATGTGAAATTATATCAATATA
>JAJONR010005289.1:0-42288 GCA_029582245.1 Solanum etuberosum | reverse complement strand
GGCCTTGAGTCATACGGGATGGTCTAATGCAATGCTTGAGGAAATACATGCCTTAGAGGAAAACCACACGTGAGATTTGGTGGATTTACCCGAAGGGAAGAAATCAGTAGGATGTAAGTGGGTCTTTACCGTTAAAGTTAATCCTGATGGTTCTGTGGCAAGACTTAAGGCAAGACTTGTGGCTAAAGGGTATGCTCAGACTTATGGGGTGGATTATTTAGACACCTTCTCTCCGGTTGCCAAACTCACTTCTGTCCGCTTGTTCATTTCTCTAGCTGCTTCCGAGAATTGGCCTTTACATCAATTGGATATCAAGAATGCATTCCTTCATGGTGATCTTCAAGAGGAAGTGTATATGGAGAAACCACCTGGTTTTGTTGCTCAGGGGGAGTATGGGAAAGTCTGTCATTTAAAGGGTCTTTGTATGGCTTGAAACAGAGCCCCCGGGCTTGGTTTGGAAAGTTTAGTGAGGTGGTTCAAGAGTTTGGTTTGAAAATGAGCAAATGTGATCACTCAGTCTTCTATCAACAATCAACCGCTGGCATTGTCCTCCTTGTTGTATATGTAGATGACATTGTCATTACAGGAAGTGATTATGCACGGATCTCATCCCTCAAGTCTTTCCTGCATATGAGATTTCATATGAAGGACTTGGGACAGTTAAAATACTTTCTAGGAGTAGAAGTAAATCGAAGCAAGAACGGAATTCTTCTATCTCAGAGAAAGTATATTCTTGACCTACTTGAAGAGACTGGAAAGTTGGCAGCAAAACCCTGCAATACCCCAATGATTCCCAATGTGCATCTTATGAAAGATGATGGTGATCCTTTTGATGATCCAGAGAGATACAGGAGGATAGTTGGGAAGTTAAACTACCTCATTATGACTCGTCCAGATATTGCATTTGCTGTAAGTATTGTTAGCCAATTCATCTCCGCACCTACGGTCAAACATTGGGAAGCTTTGGAACAAATTCTATGTTACTTGAAAGGAGCTCCTGGACTCGGCTTATTGTATAATAATCATGGACATACTCGTGTTGAGTGTTTTGCCGATGTTGATTGGGCTGCATCCAAAATTGATAGAAGGTCTACTACAGGCTATTGTGTATTCGTTGGAAGAAACTTAATATCATGGAGGAGCAAGAAGCAAAATGTTGTATCTCGATCCAGTGCTGAATCTGAGTACAAAGCTATGTCACAATCTACATGTGAGATTATGTGGATACACAATCTTTTAACTGAAATTGGATTGAAACATCATACACCAGCAAAACTTTGGTGTGATAATCAAGCTGCTCTTCATATTGCCTCGAATCCGGTGTATCATGAAAGAACTAAACATATTGAGGTTGACTGTCATTTCATTCGTGAGAAGATTCAGGAAAACTTGATTTCCACTGGCTATGTGAAGACCGGAGAGCAACTAGCTGATTTGTTCACAAAGGCACTAAATGGAGCTCGAGTTAATTATCTATGCAACAAGCTGGGCATGATCAATATCTATGCTCCAGCTTAAGGGGGAGTGTTACAGAATATTGTAGGATATTGTAAAGATATTCTCTTACCTTATATAGCTAGCTAAATCATAGAAAGATGTGTAGGATATTTACTTACCTTTGATAGAACCTCTAGTGATTGTATATATACATGTACTTCTTAACATAGTGAAATACAAGTTCTTCTATTCCCATTTTTCAAATAACAACAAAAAAAGGAGTGAAGGAACTTTTGACTTAAATCCAATGCAAGCTTAGCCTATGGAGTTTAGTACTTAAGAAACACACTAGGTAAAAGAGAAAGCATACCTGAACAAAATGGTGTAAACCAGGGATTGCCATGAGATCTCCTCCAATTACTTTTAGCCCAAAGTCTACCTCTGGCTACATATATGATTGTTATTTTTAGTTAGAGAACCTCTGGCTACATATATGATTGTTATTTTTAGTTAGAGAAGTTATAAATAGTTATTGCCATATTATTCGTTGCAATTTTCAACTCATCAGCACGATGAGAATCTTTGAAAGCCAGAGATATTTTGCAAGCTTACGTACCTTCTTCGTCAATGATACTATTATGTTTGAAAAGCATGGGAAGGTTGGGACAAAAGGTTTCAGTGTCGCCCTTGCTGTAGCAGCCACTTGGAAATCTACCAACTGAAGATAAATATAGCTAAGCTTGGTAAAAAAATTCATCAAGAGTTACACTATTAATATCACCCAAAAGTTGAGTAAAAATTCATTCTTTATGTTTGTTTGTTGTTCTTACAATAACGTCTTATTGAAGCAAATTGATTAATCTTTAAGATACACTAAAAACAATAACTTGTTACGATCTTTATACAGAATATATAGCCTTGTAGCTGAACTCTACCTAAAGTGATCAAAAGAAATAACGTAAATCTGATAAGTTCCAAAAAAGCAAATTGCAAAGCACTTTTTTTTTATGATCATGTCAATCTATCCCTTGAAAGAAGAACATAAGGGAAACTAGTCTTACCTGTGCCGAGATTTTTAGAGATAATAACTTCAGTGCCACAACTATATTTGGATTTCCAGCCCATCTGACCGCAAACTCAAATACTAGCTCCTTTTCATTGGAATCATATACTTTAATACCTGCAAAATTGATCGAGCTCAAATGAAACACAGGCAACTTCCAATTTATAGATAGTGGCTTGTCACAACATTTCATGTACTAGATGAAAATTGGTGCTCACCATGCAATCTTGGAGGAATTGTTCCAAGAGTAAGTTGCTCAAACTCGATAGATTTTATCTGATATTTGCCAATATACTCTGCAAAAATAGGTTCGGATGTGCTTTTAATAATTCCACAAATTGCCTGTAAAGGAAATAAAATCAGGCTACACTATTTAGGCATGCTGATATACTTCAGACCATTTCCATGAAATGATGTCGGAAATACCAAGTGAAGAATTTGGAATTACCTTGTCAAGATAAGGCCACATATTAGCTATAAACTCATTGAACCAGTTAACCTACACACCGATACGAATAAAATCATTGCCTAGATAAGATTGACTTGGGACATTAGGATGGAAGAATTTAAATTCAAAAGGAGGTAAGTGCTTACCCGCTCGTAGTCCGGATTCATCACCCATAAGGGGAGTTCAGGTAGAAGATCAACTAAAGAGTTTGGCTCAATTTCATCAAATGGTGCACTTTCTGGATAATCCTGCAGATTTGTGTTCGAGAAGTTCAATTCACTTTCAAATAAGTTGGTTTGCATTTATTAAACCTTGTAATGGAGCAAAAATTTGCTCAAGAAGTATCTCTTTAGGGAGGTTATGCAGGTTCAACTCAGTGGCGGAGCCCAAATTTATACAGGGGGCTCAAAAGTAGCAATTTTTTAACCAAAAAACCAGAACCAATAGAGAACAACATACGCAGTTTAATCACAAAGGTAGAGACATTGTTTCCAATAGCTTGTCGGCTCAAGTAAAGCATATCAACACCAAGTATTGAAAGGAAACACAGTACTGAAGAAGCCATGCTAAAAATAACGGAGAAGAGAACATAGCAACAAAACTGAACCAAAAAAACTACAAACAAAGTCATTCCAGCTGAAATTTCATCAAATATTTACTGTCCTATGATGATCAAACCAAAACAGTATTAAAAAACTCAATCTTTCCATTAGAATATGAAATACAAACATTGAAAGCAATGCATTTTACCTTAATTATCTCTACTGAAACACCATTCAAGACAACACCATATGCAAAAAAAAACAGAACCAATATACAACAACAACAACATACGTAGTGTATAATCTCATAAGTGAGGTCCGGAGAGATGGTTGTTTCCAATAGACTCTCAGCTCAAGTAAAGCATATCAAAATCAAATATCGAAAAGAATTCACGCTAAAAATAATGGAGAAAAGAACAATAGCAACAAAACAGAACAAAAAAAACTACAAACAAAGTCATTCCAGCTGAAATTTCATCAAATAGCTACTATCCTATGATGATGAAACCAAAACAGTAATAAAAACTCAATCTTTTCCAATTGAAAGCAGTGCATTTTACCTTAATAATCTCTACTAAAACACCATTCAAGACAACAACATATGCAACCAAAAAAAAACAGAACCAATATACAACAACAGCATACCCAGTGCTCAGCTCAAGTAAAGCATATCAACATCAAATATCAAATAGCTACTGTCTAATGATGATCAAACCAAAACAGTAACACAAAATAAAAACTCAATCTTTAACATTAAAAGCAGTGCATTTTACCTTAACATCTCTAGGCTCAAAGTATATGAATAAAAAATACCCCACAATCAAACCAATCGAAATTCCAACTCCAAAACCAAGAATTCCTAACAAACTTCCAAGAAACCCCATTTTCTTTAATCATTCAAAAAATTCGACAAACCCCATTTTTATATCAAGAATAAAGGAACATTCAAACCCAAATCTATTTTCTGATTCCCTCAGTATATGCCACCCATGAAAATTATCATATTATAAAGAAAGAAAACAATGTGAAGAAAAAAAAAAATTAGGCAAAGCTGGCGCCTAGTTATTGATGTTGAGAGATTTTGAACACCTAGACTAAGGAACGTGTAGAAATTATCAAGATTAACAAAATTCAAAGACGTGGCTCTAATTGAATATCAATGAATACTCTTTGTGATTATAAAGTTTCTTGTTACACATGAGAAACACCACAAAAAAATAGAAATTTTGAAATTTGGGCCTAAAGACATTTTTATTTTTTTTAGTTTTCCACTCGGTGTCCGGAGCCTACATTGGAGCTCCAAATTAAATCTAGATCGCACACTGCAGGGTCCATTCGGGAGTGGCGCTCCCAACAAGATTTTCTTCATACCAAGGGCTCGAATCCAAGACATTTGGTTAAGGGTAAAACACTCTCACCAGTGGACCGCAACCCATGTTGGTAGCCTAAAGACTTGATAGCATTTGAAATGTATTTTGTCATTATAATTTGTTCCGGTAAAAAACACAAACACAAGATAGTTCTGATAAAAAATTGGTAAAAGAAATATTTTAGGTGTATTTTTTATTTTATTTTTTTTCTTCTTTCCAAACTTTTCTTAAATAGTCATTATTTTTGAGATTTTAAAGTTGTTGAAAATTTCATAAAAAAGAAGGATAATTTTAAAGAAAAAAAATTATTTATGTTTTAACTTTAAAAAGTTCACTCATTTTGGATCATAAAAGTCTCAACAATTCGAATATTGGGTTAGAGGGAGTAAAAAAAATTAATTTACTAATTAATTTCTTTAATTATCCACGTGGAGTGTCATTTAACACCGTTTTTAAATCAAAAGAAAGTGTATATCACGCACCTTTAAATTCTAATCGAGTGTATCTTAATAAAAATTATATCAAAAATCTAATAAATAAATAAAATAAAAAATAATGGGTTCCGTCATTTCTACAGTTTTATGAGGTATTCTATATACATTGAAGCCTATTTCAATTAGGAAACGTAAATATTTGATAGTTCAGGTAGAAAATTTATAAAATATGATATTTTAAGTGTATTTTTAACTATTGCTCATATATTTATTATTTGAGAAAAAACTAGTAAATTCGATTGAATTTGTGTTTGAACCTCTACATCCGCCCATTATAGCAAACAAAATCAATTTCATTTTTAAACTCAAATTCAAAATTTCTAATTAAAGATGAAAATATTAGTCTGTTTATCATATCAATATCAATAAATCATGGTACTATTTTTAGAAAGTTAAACAGTTTTTTTTTCAAATATAATAATTAAATAAGTAATTATAGCAACTTCTGTTTATATAGAGTATACTTTATATCTAGTTTTAAAATTTATAATTTGTATTTCAAAGAGACTAATTTATAATCAATCTTCTAGGACGGAGGAATTAATTAATATTATCTGTCACTATTCTTGAAATTGAAAGTTTCTTTTTTTGAATAAATAATACTCTATCAGGGGTATATGATTGGATTTGTCCAGGTTTTTTAAATGTTAAATTAAATTATTTGTGTTGAATTTTTAAATTTATAAATTGAATTAATAAAATTGGGTTTTTTAACCTCGGATTTTTGATTTTTTTCAAGTAAAATATTTATACAAATTTATAATTAATTTTTGCTCCAAATATTTCGTTAGTCCTACCAAAATATAATTATTTAAGGTGTTTCTTAAGAAAACAACACAAAATATGAGATGGGTGATGACCTAAAATATTCAACAAAAAATAATAATAAAATCAAATAACATAAATATTACAAATTAATAAGTCATAACAAACTATCATCATCATCATGCTAAAATAATTTGAAAGTCTAAACCAATGTAAAACTAAAGAACAAATATTCGACATTATTGACATTCTTAATGTTGAATTAATTAATTATTTTGTTAGCATTAGTATTGATTTGAGTTTTATTAGTGTTACTAATATCTATGGACCATAACCTTTATTGAACCATTCAAAATTTTAAATCTCAAAAACTTGAAATAATATGTTAAAGGATAAAAATTATGAAAAAGTATAAGAAATATTTAGAAATTATATCAAAGTAAGTACTTTTATGTATAAAATAATTTTTAAAAATCCTATATATAATGTCGGGTTAGTTTGATCTCGGTTTGACTTTTTTTAGTTAAAGTCAAATCAACCCAAGTACAGTCGGATTTTCTTGTTAATATCAAATCAAACTATTAGTCGGATTTCTTTTTTATTTGACTCGATTGCGATTTGATTCGATTTTCGGTTTGATTTTGTATAACCTTAATGGCTATTATAAAATATCTCTACCGTTTTAATTAGAAAATATAGATTTAAGTCTTGAATATAAAATTATCATTCATAAAAAGCGCTTTATTCTTAAAGCAAAAAAAAAAAAAAAAACGTAAATCTGAATTAAGGGAGTCTTCAAAAAGAATATTCAAGACTACTTAGTAGTAATTACTTAATGGATAATCAAAGAAAATTAGGAAGGTAGTTGAGTTGATTAAGTTTCCTCTAGGATATTCTATCTAGAAAGTCTACCTAATTTTTGGTTTCATCAATGGGAGTTGGTGCTCTAAGGCAAGTGGTTCGCCTATCTTGGAAATATTTGGGATATTCAAGTAAATTTTATTTATATTATATTAAAAATATATATTTAATAAATTAATTTATTCATAAATTGTATTCCCTTGTACGAAATTACAATTCACCCTTGAATCAAATAATATCTTAAGTAAGTTCAAATCAGAAGTGATATTCAAACCTGAAATCTCAAAGAGTTAAATAAATTATTCATATTTTTGAGACATTTCATATGCTTATTATTCTTGTTATTGAATAATGACTATTAAATTCGTAATTATAATTTGAATGTCTTTTTCTCTTTGAAGAAATTGACATGTCGTAAAACAAGACACGTCTTCTTTTGTATATATCATATTTAAGGAAATCAAGAAAAAAAAAACAAGAAGAAAAAAATGGGCACCAATAAAAAGAAAAATTTGAAATATTTGGTCTTAGTCGATTTTTCAATTTTGTTGTTGTCACTAACTCTGCAATTTGAATTAGGAAATGATCAATAACAAGGCCAACAGTAAAACAATGTCCCTTTCTCTGCTATGTGTAGCGTATGAGGCTGTTTTTTTTAAAATTAGAGATTTCGATTTCGAATTTTTAAGTGTGGAAAATATTTTGATAGAGAGTATTTCGTCCGAATAGACCTTACGTTGTTTTTGGCTGTCTTGTAGCTCTTTGTGAGCAGGTGGCTAGAAAGATGCTATTTGCTGCTATTCTATCTATTTGTGCATCAAGTTCGAAGAAGATCTCAATTTATAATGAAGAAATGATAGTCCAGACCCGTAAAGGAGAAGGGGCGGTGGGGGGCATTTGGGCCGAAGTTACAATAGTAACATTGAACCCTCGAATATGTTCCCTTTTTCAGTAGATGAGATTAGGATGAAATGTACTATCTCAACGCAACTCAACTAGACCGTTAAATAGAAGGTTAACAACCACCAACACAAATTTAAATTAGTCGAGCTCCAATACAAGTATTAGACATCAGATGGAAACCAACAAAACGTCCCTTTCATTTTCCTGATATCCTAATTAATTACAAATTAACTCAATAAATATGAAAGCAGTTTATCAAATAGTAAGTTAGAAGGTATGATTTGAAGTTGAAAAAAAGAAATTCATATCCAAATTAAATTCAAACTCCTAAATATCTTTTTTACAATTTCAACCAAAATATTATCTAACGCCAACCAGATTTCAAAAACATGTATATATTGTGTGTGTAATTGTATTATTTATTCCCAGCTTTACTAATCATATTAGTATTTATTATTTATTGTTGTTATTATTTTTTATTCATTATTTTAACTTTATATACTCATTGTTTGATACGTTTTACTTAAATTGGGAGTCTATCGGCAATAGTCTCTCTAATTGTGTACCACCTCCCAAATCTCATTTATAGGAATTATTACACTGGATTTATTATTATGTAGTTGTTGTTGATTATCGATTGTCGGTATGTGTACGCGTGTGTGAATTATTATTATTTTGGTTTGAAACATATTTTAGGGTCCATTTGGACATGCGATATGAAATTATGATTTGAAATAATGATATGAAGTTGAAAGTTTTGTTTGGACATGCAAATTGAATTTTTAAGTTTGTATTATTTCCATAAACATGAAAAATCCCACAAGTTGTGAAAACTATCAAAAATTCTCCAATACTTTACAATCTTACCAAATGAATAAATCATAATTTATAATAAAAAATATTGAGATATCCTAAGGCGCTGCATTGGTTAATCGTATATCTCCATGTTCATTTTGTAAATAAATGTACGGGACTACAAATTAAACTTCCAGATAATAATTTTATAAAAATTAACTAGTCAATAATAGTAGTAACTACTTTTTTTTTTTATATAATTCTTTCACATGAATACAAACAATCTTTTTACACCTATCACGAGTCTTTCTTGCAAATTTTTTAAATGATGGTCTTTTTCTTATAAAATATAAATTTATAGATCAAGTTATACATTCAAAAAAAATCATAATTTGAAATCTCAAATCTCATACCCAAACATTGTTTTAGAATCATTACTTCATATCAAATGTTCAAACACAAGTTTAATGTAATTTTACCTTGGAAAAAAACTATTGTATACAAGATAGTTCAATCTTGGGCATAAATGAGTGGGCTTGTCATCAAAGTTCACTCTTGGGCATAATTTGTAGAGCTATCTGGGCTAAGTTGTCACAATTGGGTTCATTGTTGCTTATTTTGCTATTGGGCTAGCTCTCACTAATCTAACCTAACCAACGGCCCACTCCATCTTCCACCTTAAAAAACGTATCTTCGCAACTTCTTCGTGGGCCTTTTCATAGGTAAGGATGTTGACGTTACTCAACTAATTATCTTCCAATATCAGTCTCATGCAATATGTTATTTTTGGGAATCGAAGTTTTGACTTCACTTATTAGGATTGAACAATTATCATTATGGCAAAAATTATAGTATCAAATATGGATAAGATTCTATTACTACTATTATCTCCTTTACTTTGATTATATTTAATTATTTGTGTCAGCGATACTTATCTCTCTTCATTTGTCTTACTACTGCATTTCTTTCAAACCACTTTTTTCGAAAAAATATTTTTTTAAGCCTAAAGTTTATCAAAAATATTCTCCGCTCCACAAAGCGAAAAATAATTAAAGTATATGTATCATTTGAACCTCCCATGTATATAATTATAGAAGAATAACTTTTGAACAAAAAAATATAGTAACAATTCCATTATATTTTGATAGTTTCTACTTCCTCCGTACCTTGTTATTGTAAAATTTTAACTTGGCGTACCTATTAAGAAAACAATAATTAGTATAGTGAGTTTATCATTTTATCCCTATTAATTGATAGAATCTTAAACATATTTACTCACTACATTTTTCAAAGACATTAACTCAATGTTAATAAATTGAGGGTATAATAGAAAGAAAAAAAATCTTTCTTTTTTGATTTGTCAAAAATGACAAGTAAAAAGGAAAATCAAATTAGAAAATATTTGTCAAGTAAATGAAAACGAAGAGCGTATTCAATATTTTATAATTTTCTATGCAGTGAGTGTATTGTGAAAATATTATAAAAAATTGATCAATTTGACAATCGGATTAGAACAAATGTCCCTTTCCATTGAAAACTCCTAATTAATGTTATAATTATTACCGATAAGTTACGTTGGATAAGCACAAAAATTAAATGAAGATACAAAAATAATTAAGTCAACATCTATTTGTTACATAATATTAAACTTAAATGTCCTTATATAGCTCATATAGTTTAGTCCCAAACTTATTTGCAATTGTGACATAATTCCCGTTGTTATTATAATCATCATAAGTTAATCAAAAGCTTCTTTTAGCAACGACTAGTTAAGATCTTATAAAATTAAATTAATACAAATCATATTAACATGTGGAACCCACCCACCCCTACACCTTAAATATCCCAACCCAAAATACAACAAACTTTTGTATAAAAAATAATTTATACACAAATTATATAGTGATTATATGGATTAAAATTTTAAAATTTATAAAATAAATATATATATTTTTCCATGAACTTTATTAGATTGTTTTTTTTTTTTTGCTGAACTTTATTAGATTGTTGTAAATGAAGTTTAATAAAGAGGAATATAAAATTCATTGTACATTTTACAATTACAAATAATGAGTGTCCCCTAAGTCACAACATCTCTACACATTTAATTACAAAATTAATCAAAACATATATATTAATATTATTAGCTTAATTAATAAATTAAACACAGGGACCAGATTTTGAATATACTTATTGAATATTTATAGGTTTACATGCAATGAATGATGAATCAACCAATCTTAAAATGAAACAAAACTATTCAATATTCACTACAGAAAATTTGCTCGAAACCCCAAAAATCTCAATCCAGTATAATGTAATTTTTTTTTTCTAAAAAAAATAATTATAAAAACAAACAGAAAACTAGATTCTTGGAGCTATCATGTTTGGTCAGATGGATTAACAGTATTGTTAACTGCCCAAAAGTGATGGACTAACAATAGGTAGGTAGGTGACTCGATTATTTCAGATTTGTATCGAAAAGTTTTACTTTAAAAAATAAATGTTGTTTATAATTAAGATGACTCTATTTTTATCTAACTCAATTCCAAGACTTTTGATTGTTGACAATTAGATACTTACCGCCTAATCAAAATATTTGGTCAGCGCTTTTCCTTATTAACGATATTGATAACTTCCCTTAATGGATGGATTAAGAGTACGTACCTGTATATTAGGTTCCACAAGTGGTACTTTCCGATATTGTATTTGAGGCAGTTGTTCGAATTCCTTATGATATGCAACTGAAATAAGTTCTTGTTAATGGTAAAAAAAAAGGGTTTGAACGTGGGGCTTGTTCTTATTTTACTGGAGGGGTTGAATTAGCTCCTCTCAATCGTATCTCTCATTGAGCGTTTGCTATACTTACGCAAGATAAAGTCGCGATTTTACTGATAAACACTTCCTAGCTATTAGAGACGATTGGTCTTGTTTTTAGGTCCCAATTTCAAGATATGATCTCTAATGCAAACTTATCATACCACCATGACATTTGGTGATCAATACTTTTATACTACTTAGTTTTGTATATTTTCAAGGAAACATTTATCTTATAGAATCAGATTTTTCTGAGTTTTGTATAGGATTTGTTCCCTAAAAGATTCAATGAACATAGCTTATGATCTTATTCATTTGGCTGGTACACTTAACTAGTCCTTAATTTGGATGTTATAATTTATACTATTTTGTGGCCTAATAATGTTAATAATACATTATATTATATTCAATTGCTGTTTGGATGTAATGAAAAGCCATTTGTGGCATGTGCCTAATAGATTTTAAAAAAAAAGGGAGGGGGGGGGGGGGGATAAATAATAACCTTAATTAATTTTTTTCCTCTCTTTTATGTATTTATTATTTCCTTTTAGTTTTAATTAGTTAACATTTCCCCATTTATTTGGAAATGTTCTTCCTACTCCATCCATCCTTTGATAGGGTCAATGATTGTTAAAATATCAAATATTGATTATTTTTTTTCTTTTTGGTTGCTCAAATAAATAACAAAATAAACAAGTTGACTTTGTTCAAAAATATCTAATATGTCAACGTTTAAGACTCACCAAGACAATAAAAAAATTATCAAAAACAAATAAAATTTTGTGAAATGAGAGTTTAATGTTTTAATAATGTTATATATGAAAAAGACATTGAGGATCACCAAGGCTATGATGTAATGGTATGTACGTTTCACATTTTAACGAGAAATCGTTGGTTTGAATTTTGAGAACGAGATTTCTTTAAACGAAGCTTTTCGACGCAAATTTTAATAAGTAAGATTTTAAAATGTGTATCAGACACCAACATAGCTTCGCGCACAGTTTTCTATTTTTGCTTTCTTTTTCACAAATTGGAGACTTTGTAGTAATGCATAATAAAGAACTTTAAAGATTTTGATACATCAAATTCTAAAGGGTCGTTTTCGTCCACATATCAGTTAAGTATGGAGGGATTATAATGTAAAATTTGTTTATGCAAGGATTAATTAAGAAATATAATTGCTTGTGATTAATAATGACTGAGATTATTAAAGGGAAATTAAGCTCTTGCTATGCGCGAGATTTGGAGAAGAATCGGATCATAAGAGTCTATTGTACGCAATTTTATCATGTATTTCTAGAAGATGTTATTTCTATAGATCGAATTCATGACCTCTCAAGCACACGACAATAACTTTACCAGTTACATCAAGATTACCTTCAAGATTCTTATATATATATGCATTATTTATTTTTCAATGATAGTTTTATTTCTAAATAGCTTAATACCCGTATAATTAATATACCTATTACTATTCCACATCATGTCCCACATAAAATTATACAAGACATATATAACATAATACATGTATTATTTAAAGTCGGCAACTATATATATGATGATTATTTATCAAAATCTATACACCTCAAAACTAACTATATCAAGTATTTGATTATAATTGCCAAAAAGCGTGTGACCAACAAATTTGCCCATAAAATTTCATCTTCATGATAATTGATTCATTAAGTGTGAGCCGTGTTTTGATAAATAGTTGGCGATAATTTAAGTCGAAAACTTACAAAAGAAGAAGGTGATAATTCAAAAGTGCTTTTGACCATTATCTTTTTTTCTTATACAACTAATCAAACACTATAATATCTTATTGAAGATTTTATATGTTGCTATTAAAATAAGGAAACTACATGGTAAAGTGTAACGAATTATATTAATTAATTCCTTATTCGACAAATACTATGATAATTAAAACTAAACTTTTATTTTTCACTACTATAATATTGTACTTTTGTTTATGTAACTTGTTGGATCGAACTTTCTCACCTGTCATGACTTAAAAAAGAAAAAAGAAAAATAAAAGGATTTTAAAAAAACTTTTCAACACAATTCTATATATGAGCTTTTTATAACTCACAAAAGTATTAAGTTGTAGAAAAAAAAGAAAGTTTAAAGTTTGATAAATGTTCTTTAAAAAGTACATGTATTGTAGTGGCAGAGAATTTGTTTTGGTTGGGGGTTGAAAATATTTTTAAAAAAAAATACGAAAAAAGATCTACACCATTAATTTTATCTTTTTCTTTTTTTATTGTCAAGCTCTTCACACGATAAAAAAAAGTCAGGAAAAAAAGCAAGGGAAAAGGAAGAAAATGAAAAATATTTGTGTCTTTTTGGAATATTTTTTCAAATTTATACATATCTTTGATTACAGAATTAAATTCTCTTAGGTATTGACAATATTGACAAAAGCAAAAGAAAAACATGTTTCACATTAGTCTATATTAAAGTAATCATCATAAAAATAAGAAAATTATCAACAAGTTTCATGCAAATCTTCAAAAACTCATTATGAATGTTGTGAAAAAATGTTACACAGAGTTTCAAATTGGAAGGTCTAACAAAACAAAATTATGTATCCAAATCTAAAACCTTTGATTAAGGATTAAAGAGTACTTAGTACTTCACTAGTCACTTCAATCCTTATTGATAAGTTTTTATTATTATTTTCATGTGCAAAGCACATACAAGTGTTGTTTAATTTGTTAGGTAATGTTAACATCCTATCAATGACAAGGACCACAAAGGGTTTTTGATGTGGTACGCGTCAGAGTCATTATCGAACATGATGCTTGTTTAATGGACTTAGTTAAGAAATAAAGTTGCATTCTTGCTATAATTAGCTATGACTTTTTGTATGATGATAAGCGTTTGATCCTAACAAGTGGTATCAGAGCGAGTTGCTCCTGTATAAGTTAACCCCTTCGAGAAATTCGTAGAAATGACTTCAAAAATAACATTACATGAGGGTCAGTCAAGATTTAGGTTTTTCCATTTAATAATCGCCTTTGTCGAGAATCGAGATATACTAATAATTTTTAATTTTTTTTTTACTTATTATTTATCGAGATGGAAAGTATTACATATATAAACAACAAATATTTTCAGAAAAAAAAAATCATCCATAAAAAATATAAACATTTGATATCGAAAAAGAAATAAGTAAGATTTTTTCTCCATTCAGACCAAATCACCAAAACTATATGTATCATTTACGATAGAAAATTATTACGTAGATCAATTATACATTCCACTCCTCATCATACACATAGAATTTAATTTTCGGAGAAGGGTTCATCAAAATGTTCCTCAACTATTTGAATTAGTATAAAATTATTCTTCATCCACCGTTATAGTTCTAAATATCCTTGTCGTCAACCTTTTGGTTCAAAAATACCTTATTTCTAACGGTCCATACTCATAAGGTGAATGAAGGGTAAATTTATACCAAATTCCATAGTTTAAGGCTTTTTTTTTCTTTGATAACCGAGGAAATCCATAGTTTAAGACATTTTATGCCCTTCTTCATTAAAATAATTTGAAATTAATTACGTAATATATGGACTCGTATGATTGGACTGATTTTTGATTTCATCGTAAATTAAAAATAAAAAAGATTAATCCCCTATTATCTACCCCCCCCCCCCCCACTTCCTCTCTCTTCCATTTTTTTTCTTCTTCGATCTTGTCCACCATTTTAAATTTAAATTTTTTTCAACTAATGACAAATTATACATGGGAGAAAAATAACGACGACATTCATTTATAACTAACTAGGTCAACAAATGATTTAATTAGGCAACTATGTACGTACACTACATTTTTTCTTTTGTGTGTACCCAAAATTCAAAATAATAGAATGCAAATAACTTTTTTTTCTATCCCCGTCCACCATGAAAATTATACAAATTAAAAAAATGTGAATATATAAGTTCATTTCAAGTTTGAATCATTGATATCCTAATTAAGAATAAGAGATTAAAAAGGAATAAAAATAAATAATGAACAAGACAATTGAATAATTGATATAAAATTTTATATTAATAAAAAGTAATAATCTTATTTTAAATTGACAATCAGGCGAGACGAATATGACTTTTAGTTAGATCTCCAGTTATGAATTGAATTATGATAAATTTGGGGTTGATTTAAAATAGGCTAATAGAAAGATATCATGAAATTAATATTATTTTCAAGCATATCGAGTCAAAATATGAATCATATGTAGTTTTTATTATTTATTTTAGAAGAGTTTAAATTTGGATCAATCAGATTAGGCAATATAATAAATAATTATATACAAATTTTACTTTAGGAGAGTTGTTAAAAATAAGAACAAATATGAGAAAGAGATGTCAAATATTTTTTTGTTGTTTTAGGTTTAAATAGTGCACTAATCATAAAAAAAAGAGATGTCAAATATAATCACTCAACTGCTGAGCTGGTCGAAAAAAGCAATGAAACAATCCTCAACCATATTATGCAAGGTCCATCAATACCTACTTATTGAGTCAAACTACAATTAACATATATTTTTTTAGATTAACAAAATTATTTTTGTCTACCCTATAGCTTTGATTGAACTAAATATTCTCACATAATGACACAAACGGTTGAATAAAGAAAGCAAACCTCTCAATATAACTCAATCTATATTTATCATCACACATACAATATTTTATTTTTAAAGAATTTTATTTGGACTTAAAATCCATCACAAAAGTTAGAGAGAATTAATCTTCTTTTTGACACCATCTTTAGCAATACTACATGAGAACATCACATATAGTAGGTCATTTGTTGTTCAAAAGGAAAATCTCAAACAATGCAATTGTTCAAGTTTGTAACGTATTTTTTTAAATAATTTAATATTTGATGATCGATATCTATATTGAAATTTAATTAAATTTGAATTGGCGCAGAAAAGTCTCAGTAATAATATAATTGGACAATTAGAAATATTAATCTAACTTTGTTGTAATCTCCCACTAAAATAATTCTTTTTTTGATATTATTGTATCCATTATAAGCAAACTTTTAGTGTGGTCACCTCTCATTATTTTTAATATTCTATCATTTTTAATTTTAATATAACATAAAACTTGCAAGACAATATAATATGGTTGCTACTCAATTCACAAATAAAATAATTTTAATTATATACTTATAAGTACTAATTATTCATAACTTTCACTAATAATTCTCATTGTATAGGAATTTTTCGTGTCAATTCGGTTTTGGTGATTTTTACTTCAAATTTAATTTTAAGTAAAGATTTAATTGTTTGACTTCAATTGAAAATTTACCATTCTACGAAAATATCTTCAATACAATTTTATAGAAAAACAATTTTGTTGCACATAAAGCTTTCCTAAAATCGAATCAGCCTTCATTGTTAACATATTATTAACAAATATTATTTGAATTAAATAGAGATATTAATTAAAAAATATAAAACAGTTAAAGAGTAATAATATAATTGGATAACTAGGAATATAATCTAACTTTGTCGTAATCTCACAATAAAATATTTTCCTTTTTTGATATTATTCTATCCATTATAAGTAAACTTCGAGTTTGGGCACCTCATATTACCTTTAGTATTCTATTTTTTAAATCTTTTTATATTTTCTAAATTTTACTATTTGGCCCACAGGCCAATCCTAACTTCATTTAAGACCCACAAGCCAGGAGACTTTATTCAAAAAAGGAAAACTACACAAAATAGACTTAATTGTGAAACCATTTATTTAAATTGGATCTAATCCAAATTATTTATTCTGAATAGACCCATGACTCAAATTATTTACCAGCTTACACCACTTTCTTGGATCAATGACCCAAACTATTTACCTGCTTATCCCACTTTTTCCTTTCTTATTTCGCGTATGATGTCAGCATCACTACTATGAATTAATCCTATATGATACTTTGTCGGTATATTGATACCATATCGATGTCATATAAGACCGAGTTGAATCCTCTGTGATACTCCGTCGGTATTGATACCCTATCAATATCATCTAGAATTAGACTCCTTTTTAAAAAATAAATAAGAAACACTTAAGAAAAAATATTAAAGTCACAATCTTATTTATTAAACTCTAAATTAGAAAATATATTCTTTGTGATACTCCATCGGTATATTGATACCATATCAATATCATATAGGACTGAACTTAATCCTTTGTGATACTCCGTTGGTATATTGATACCCTATCAGTATCATATACGATTGGACTCTTCTTTTAAGAAATAAATAAGAAACAATTACGAGAGAATTATTAAAGTCACTGTCTTATTTATTAAGCTTTAAATTAGTAGAAAATATATTCTTTGTGATACTTTATCGGTATATTGATACCATGTCGGTCTCATAAATGACTGGTATTCCGTCGGTATATTGATACCCTATCGGTATCATATAGGAAATGATTTTTTTTTTTTTTAAAAAGAAACAATTAAGAGAGATTTGTTAAAGTCACAATCTTATTTATTAAACTCTAAATTAGTAGAAAATATATTTTTACATTTTTTAAATTAAAATATTGAAGAATTGAAACATACCACGCCATTATGTAGATATACCGTAATGATATCATGGATGATTGAGTAATTTTATCGAATGACTGAAGCAAACCTCAATGAAAAGACTGTTCAATTACTCATTGATACCATCAGAGTGTATTATATTTTTGATGGTATTAAGGAGGAAGAAACAGTCCTTCAATGAAGACACTGCTCACTTTTTGATACCATTAGAGTATATTCATATACTGTAATATATTGTGATGGTATCAGAGAGGAAGAAAAGTATGGACGCTAACGTCAACATGATATTAGCGTGCATTTTTTTTTTGATATATGCCATTTTAAATAAAAAGGAAGTATGAAAATAATGAGACATTTAAGAATAAATATTTTACTTTTTTTGGGTATAATTGTTCCTTTCCCTATTAAAAAAACTTGTTTTAAGTTGGGATTTGAAAATTTTAACCCTATCTTATTGAATTGCGGATATTGACGATTCTATTATTTATTTTTGACTTGATACGAATCTTTAAAAATATTTATTAAGAAATTATTCTGTTAAATGAGTCATATTAAAAATTGAAATTTGATTATTAATACTTTATAGCTGCTTGATGATAAAATAATATACTTTTCATATTTTCTGCTTGATGATAAAATAATATACCTTTCATATTTTACTTTTAACATTAATAACTTATTCTTCAAATTCTTTCTAAAAACCTAAAAGTAAATTGATTAATATGAATATTATAATAAATACTTATATTAATTATTCTTTTTCAGCGAATACACAAATCTTAAACTCAACAAATAAAAATAAATGAAAAAAAGTTAAAACGAGAGATATAACTTATACTGAACATAATAAAAAAAAGACAGATAGTAAAACAAAAAAACCCCAACTAACAAGCGCGCGAAATTCTAAACTTGACAGGTAAAACTGAACGAAAAAATACAAACGAGAAATATAGTAATAAAATAAATTTTACCGAATTCCTTCGATATGATTCTCTCAAACGTCTTAATATACTATACTTGTTCACGTATCTATGTTGAACATAATGGAGAAAAAATCCGTTAAAAAACCATAAAAAGGAATTTCAAGAAAAAAAGAAAAATAAAACTATCTTTTTAGTTCACTTTTCTCCCTCTTTCCTTCATAGCTTTTGGACTCACATTAGTGAAGTGAAACCTCCTCACCTTTTTCTCTCTCTCCAAGATAGCTTTAAGACCCTACCCACCCCCCTACATGACCCCCTTTTCCCCATAATATATATAAATACAGTAATATATATGTATATATATATAGTTTCTCTTTCTACAGTACTCACAGCTCACACACCATAACTCTCCATCTCTCTAGGATATGTATTATGTACAGGTTCCTCTCTTTATCTCTTAGTAGTATATATAGATATTAGTGCTTCTTTAAAAGCTTCTGATCTGAACTCTGAGCACTGAAATATATAGAGAAGAAGACTGAAGAAAACCCCACCAGAAAAGGAAGGAAAACTATTTGAAGAAGGTATAAAAAAGAAATGGAAAACCCTAATGGCCTACACACCCACTTGGGTAAATTTTTTTATTTTTTTTATTTTACTGTTATGGGTATGTTTAGATATAGGTATAAGGATTATCTGTTTTGGAATCTTGAAAAAAGATTTGGTCTTTATAGGTCATGTTTGTATCAGATCCGATGAAGTGGGTATTGAGTTTTTAGCTGATTGTTTTGATTTGTTGTATTGGGTTGTGTTAAAAAGATTGGAGAAGTGTTATTTGTGGGTTTTGGTTTCTGGGTTTTAAAAAAAAATTGATCTTTTTTTTTGGATGAATTTGATGGGGTTTTGTTGTTTTGTGTAATGAAGATCTGGATGGTTGAGGAGGAGAAGGTGTTTCATTTGCAGTTCTCTTCTTTTCTTTTTGAAAAGTAGTATTGCTTTTGAAGTCAAGGTGAAGCTTTTTTTTGTTTCAAAATGCAGGAGATTTTTGTTAAAGCAATCATGTTTAGCTTTAGATGCCAGGCTGTAACATGGGGTTTACTGAGTGTTTACATTTTTTTTGGGAAAGTTGACTAATTTTGAAATATATGAATAATGCTGGGTTGGATTGTGAATTGTGATCTCAGTGAAGGTATTCATTTGCCATATTTTTGTGATCCATGTTTCTCGCGCTACAGGACACTGTGATGTATTGATGATGTATATTAGGTCGTGAAAGATCCAATTTTTTTCTGTTGGGTAGTTTATTCACTTCAGCATTTTTGTCTTTTAACTGGGATTAACATGTATATAGTTTTAATTTGGATAATAATGCTTTCTCCAGCTGTTTTAAGTGTTTGATAGTCATGGTTGCCTAGTTTTTTCTGCAACTACAATTTGGACATTTGACTGAAGTTTTGGTATTTAACTCAATTCAGAAATCAGAATCGGCAATCGGCTTGTTCACGGATGCAAAGGTGTTAATGCCGTGTATTTGGTTGGAGTTGGTGGATTTAGCAGCTCGAAAATACTTTCATCTTTATAAGGCGCACTTCTCAAATTTCTTGTTTGGAGTTGGTTGATTGTAGCAGCTTGAAAAGACTCTCATTGTAATAAATTGCTTTTGTCAAGTTCTTCATGTCCATTGCTTTCGGGTGCAAACTTGCTCACAATTCTCCAGAGATTACGAGGGGTTTTGGTATCCAGTTCTACCCGTGCTACATTGAGCTACAGTCTACAGTTGGAGCTGCAGCTACTGCATAGAAAAACTGTGTGGTCGGAACTCGGAACTTCACTGGTTGGATTGTAATATTGAGCTTGTTCATGTCAAACGGGTTGCTTAGTGATGTTGTAGTGCTAGTTTACTGTGATCTCTGGGCTTGCTAACTATTTAAATCAAATTATGGAGTCTGAAACTCTGACTAGAGAATATAGGCAGCCCAGCATGCTTCAGCGAGTACTTTCTGCTTCTGTGCCAATGCTGCTGATTGCAGTTGGCTATGTTGATCCTGGTAAATGGGCTGCAATCGTTGATGGAGGAGCCCGATATGGGTTTGATTTGGTCATGCTAGTACTCTTGTTCAATTTTGCTGCCATTCTGTGCCAGTATCTGTCTGCTTGTATAGCCTTGGTTACAGACCGAGATCTTGCGCAGGTAGTGTTCTTTCATTGGAATTTAACTTTTGATTGCGTATCTAAGTGGTGATGAATCTTGGTAAAGTCGAACATGCATGGATGTTGATTCTCCTGCTCTTGTATGTTCCAATTAGAACACCCATAGCAAGGACAGTTCTTTTTTTTGATAACTTTGGTGTTTGGGCCAGCTTGTGCACATCTTGACTAATTCCAAGGGAAACCTGTCACCTCCCTCCAACAATAGGCACCAGGTAACTCTGTCCACTAGGCTAGAACAGAGAAGTCTTGAAATGTGATCAATGGTTGTGTCTTGTTTTTGTGTATGAACATCTATTTCTTTTTTGACAAATTAGCCCTTTCATAGGTCCTTAACCAGCAGAAGTCCCCCCTCCCCCACGGTAGTGTCTTACAAGTTGGCTAACACTATTGAGCGGGGGGAGTACTGGAATGAGCATGTGGGTTGACCAGTTTTTAAGTCTGTTCTTTTGGCAACTCTAGCTATCAGTTTGTCCTTCCATCTTACAACACACTGGTTAAGAAGAATGCATGCAACAAAACTTGCATTGTTGTTCACATCTTATTTTAAGTTTGGCATGAGTTGAAGTTACATCTTCTGCTTAAATCATTAGTTTGTATTTTGTGTAATCGATGATGTATAATAACTCTGTTGTCCTTGATGGTGTCAAAGATTTGCAGTGAAGAATATGACAAAGTTACATGCATATTCCTAGGAATTCAAGCTGAGATTTCGATGATTGCTTTGGACCTCACGATGGTAGTTTCACTGTTTCATTTTGTGTACACTCTGGCTTCTGAGATTATGACCTTTTCTAGCACATCAACTTACAACCACTTGATTCTGATAGGTTTTGGGCACTGCACATGGGCTTAATGTTGTGTTTGGAATTGACCTGTTTAGCTGTGTTTTTCTGACTGCAACCGGTGCCATTTTGTTTCCACTGCTTGCTTCTCTCTTTGTAAGTCTTACTACTAACTATCCTTGTGGACTTTCTGTTATTGACATCTTGAATTATCTCAGATTCTTGTCCTGTAGTTCTAGTCTATCATAAATAATAATGATTTCAAAATACTATGTCTAGGACAATGGCAGTGCAAAATTCTTATGTATTGGCTGGGCAAGCTCTGTACTGCTCTCTTATGTTTTTGGAGTGGTCATAACTCAACCTGAAACTCCATTCTCCATTGGTGGGATGCTGAATAAGTTTAGTGGAGAGAGTGCATTTGCATTGATGAGTCTTCTTGGAGCAAGTATTATGCCTCACAATTTTTACCTCCATTCTTCTATTGTACAGGTGTCCTCTCTCTCTCTCTCTCTCTCTCTCTCTATGTGTGTGTGTGTGTTTGTGCATATGCATGCATTGATCTGTGCTTGCAGAACGGAGGCACATCTGTAACTTACAAAACAGTCTGTAACTGGACTTATTGTTAAGATAATTATTGGTTTGCGAGATTGGGCCCTGATAACTCAAGGCTAAATGTTTGTTCAGTCTATTTTGTTGTTCCAACCAGTCATGTGTGAATAGTTTTTGTAGCTCTTTAACTCTAGACTATCCATAGTCATGTGAGGTCTTCTCTAGATTTTTTGTTTGTGGCTGGCTCCCAAGTCTTAACTTTTATCATGTTATGGGGCTAGCTTATCTACTTTTATACTCTTTGCATCTTCTAGATGCCAGTAATAAAACAACTTCTTCAAAAAAAAAAAAGATTGGCCTGATAAATCTTTTACACAACAAACTAGCAGACACTAGCCCCTGAGTAAACAATATTGGCATGTATGATTTATTTTTCATGATGTCGATCGTATGATTTCTGTATTTGGTTCTATCTTTGGTTGTCAGTTATGATTCCTAAACTTACTGCTCATCCTTGGGATTTAAGTTGGCCGGTCCATGATCAGCTCAGTTGCTTAGGTTGATTCTTTGAAGAGATATAATCTGTTGAAACAATACGTGTTTCTGAAGCCTCTATTGTTGTCAAGATTTTCATGCTAGGGATCATAATTTTTATGGTGGATGAGTTTATTTCTCCAGGAAAAAGGAAACCAAACTACAACAAAAAGAGTGTTTTCTCCCTTTTTCCCCTTTTAAGGGGGTGGGGCGTGGGGGAAGTGAGAAGGTTAAAGAGCATGTCAAAAATGACCTTGTGTTGCCTTTGCCTTTTCATCTGTACTGAGTCGATCTGTATTATTATAATATATATGTGTATCCCAGAGCCGTAAGAGCTAATATTCACAGGGCACGGGTACACAGGCATGATTCCAACAGTCTAAAAGTGTGAAATATGTTCAGACAGACATGCTCTAATCATCAATGATGTGTCTTCGACATCCTGTGAAAAAAATGATGCGTCTTTGACATTACCGGTGGATGTGGTTTTTTTGTGCAGCCAAAGTATTTCCATGTTTCTGATGCATTTGTTTTTGGATATTGAAATGACAGATTTTTAGAAATTTCCATGTTTCATGTTATTTGTATGGTTTCCATTAGTCTCAGTAATTATCACAGCTTAGAAATAGTTCTTTACTCCACAGCATTTTGATTTTTTGACTCGTTGCTACTTGTGTTGGTGAGATCAATACTAGACTATCTCGTCTTTACCTCTATATAAATTCTTTTTTGCAGCAAGGTAAGGAATCAACAGAGCTTTCCAAGGGAGCTCTGTGTCAGGACCATTTTTTTGCCATTGTTTTCATATTCAGTGGCATTTTCCTGGTCAACTATGCCGCGATGAATGCAGCAGCCAATGTGTCTTATAGTACTGGCCTTCTGTTGCTGACATTTCAGGACACATTGTCATTGCTCGATCAGGTTAGATTCAAACAGCAAAAGATGGTTCTGTCTAAGCTAGGGCCTTTGTGAACTAGAGATATTGACGATTTTCGTGAATTATTGATGCAGGTGTTCAGAAGCTCAGTAGCACCATTCACCATAATGCTGGTTACATTTATTTCCAATCAAGTTACACCACTAACTTGGGATCTTGGTAGACAAGCAGTTGTGCATGACTTATTTGGAATGGACATCCCAGGCTGGCTTCATCATGTGACGATCAGAGTTATTTCCATTGTCCCAGCCCTTTATTGTGTATGGAATTCAGGAGCTGAAGGCCTATATCAGTTACTAATATTAACACAGGTTATGGTTGCTCTTGTGCTTCCATCTTCTGTCATACCCCTGTTCAGAGTTGCTTCTTCCAGATCAATTATGGGTATTCACAAAATTTCTCAGTTAATGGAGTTCTTATCTCTTGGCACATTTATCGGCTTACTTGGCCTAAAGATTATATTTGTCATAGAGATGATATTTGGAAATAGTGATTGGGTTAATAATTTAAAGTGGAGTATTGGGAGTAGTGTGTCTACTCCATATGTTTTTCTCCTCGTTGCAGCCTCTTTATCTCTTTGTCTGATGCTGTGGTTAGCAGTTACTCCACTGAAATCTGCAAGTTCCATTTTCGATGCGCAGGCATTTCTGCAAACGCCTATGCCTGAGCCATATTCACAGTGTAATCAACTTGGTGTGAGTAATACTATGTTTGGTCTAGTAGAAGGGTCCTCCCAAAAGCAAGAAGGTGCATTTCATGTGGAAAAATCCTTGGTAAGCCATCCAGATTTATCAACTAAAGATCCTGATCAACTCTTGCCAGAATCACTCTTGGATTTTGAAAAGGTTCATCATTTGGCTACTATTGATGAGAGCAAATCTGAAGCAACATTTTCAGCTCCCGCTGTCAGTCATCCTGAGGTATCTGTATCAGCAGGAGCTAGTTCCGCTGTGAAAAGTGTTTGTAATGAGGTGTCTGGTGTTGTATCTATGGATACCAGTGTCTTCAATACTGAATCTGTGGATGTCGTAGAGAAGACTCTCAGAATTGAAGGGGACATGGCAAATGACAGGGATGATGGAGATTTGTGGGAGGAGCCTGAAGAGGCAATCAAAGGAGTATCTGAGAACACTCAATCTTTTATTTCTGATGGTCCGGGGTCATACAAAAGTCTAAGTGGAAAACTAGACGACACGGGGAGTGGTACGGGAAGTCTATCAAGATTAGCAGGTCTTGGTCGTGCAGCTAGGAGGCAGTTAACAGAAGTTCTAAATGAGTTTTGGGGGCAGCTTTTTGATTACCATGGCATGGCCACAGCAGAAGCGAAGTCCAAGAAACTGGATATAATACTTGGTCTGGATTCAAAGATGAATCCAAAACCTGCCCCTGCATCATTAAAAGTGGAAAGCAGTGCGTATATTCCATCGGGGAGTGCAAGGATACCAGAGTCTCTGATCAACTCGCATATGTACTCTCCCAAGCAGCAATTTGTGTCGAGCATTGTGGACTCTGCTTATAGAGTCCCAAAGGAACCATCTTCGACATCTTCTATGTGGTCTAACCATATGAAATTAGTAGGTGCGTACGTGCAAAGTTCCAACAGCAACATACTTGACTCAGGGGAGAGGCGCTATTCCAGTATGCGGATTCCAGCGACTTCTGCTGGCTATGATCAGCAGCCAGCCACTGTGCATGGATATCAGATTACTGCTTACCTTAATCAACTTGCGAAAGAGAGAGGATCTGATTATTTAAATGGGCAACTGGAGTCACCATCTCCTCGTTCTGTATCATCACTGACGTCCAACTATGCCGAACCACTGGCTCGTGCTTCGGGGCAAAAACCTCAGAGTGGAGTGAGTAGTCGAGCACCACCTGGTTTTGGAAATGTCCCTGTAGCCCGAAATAATTCCATGCAGCCCAATAACACTTCTATCGACCTTAGCTCTACTGAAACTGCTGAGAGTGTGGCTGGCTCAGCCAATTCGAAGAAGTACTACAGCTTGCCTGATATCTCAGGGCGCAATGTTCCTCGCCAAGATTCTTTAGTCTCAGATGGGAGAGCTCAATGGTACAATTCCATGGGATTTGGACAATCTGGTGGTCGATCTACGTACGAACAAGCCTATATGAGTGGTTCACTTAGGGCAGGTGGTCCTCAGAGATATGAACATTCTCCTAAAGTCTGCAGAGATGCGTTCTCCTTGCAGTACAGCTCCAATTCAGGGACTGGATCCCTGTGGTCTAGACAACCTTTTGAGCAATTTGGTGTAGCTGGTAAGCCAGATGTTGGTAGCGGCGATCATGGAACTGTGCAGAGTTCATCTGCTCAGGAGAGTACATCTACGGTTGACTTGGAAGCTAAGCTGCTTCAGTCTTTCAGAAGTTGTATTGTGAAACTTTTGAAACTGGAAGGATCTGAGTGGTTATTTAGGCAAGATGATGGGGCTGATGAGGATCTTATAGGTCGGATTGCTGCAAGAGAGAAATTTCTCTATGAAGCTGAAACTAGGGAAATAAGTAGATTGACCAACATTGGTGAATCACACTTCTCTTCCAACAGGAAACCTGGTTCTGCCCCAAAACCTGAAGAGATGGATTACACCAAGTTCTTGGTGATGTCAGTTCCTCACTGTGGAGAAGGTTGTGTTTGGAAAGTAGATCTGATTGTAAGCTTCGGTGTGTGGTGCATTCACAGAATTCTTGAGCTTTCACTTATGGAAAGTAGGCCAGAATTGTGGGGCAAATATACCTATGTTCTCAACCGTCTTCAGGTAAAGCCTCATATCCTATCTATCTTTTGTTCATTCACAGAATTCTTGAGGTTTTCTATTTCTTTCAATAATTTTTTAATGAAAAGCTATTTTTAAGCAATTGGAGAAATGAAGCATGCATTTTGGTGTTATCCCACAATCCTTCATGAAAACCCTCTTTAAAGCTTATATCACATCATTTAAGGTTTAAATAACTGTATTTTTTGTTAGATTCATCGTTGGACCTTGTACCGTGCCAAAAAAGACATTGTAGTGACTATCCCGGTCCTTCCATTTTTAAGTGGCTAAACAAGTGGTAAAAGCATCAAAGACGCCACGAAACCATAGGGTGGGGGTCAATTGTTTGAAATTGTCCTTTCTTGGAACAGCGGGAAAGTGCTCTAATTGAGTTGGTCTTGACGCTCAAGAAATGTTCTACATTTAATGTGTCAACCAACCTCAATAGCTGCTAGTATATGATGATTTATTATTTATCTGATGAACCATTTACCAACTTCAGGGCATAGTAGATCTGGCATTTTCGAAGCCCCGTTCTCCGACGACCCATTGTTTTTGTCTTCAAATTCCGGTTGGCCGCCAGCAAAAGGCAAGCCCCCCTCCAATTTCAAATGGAAACTTGCCGCCACAAGCAAAACAGGGCAGAGGAAAATGCACGACTGCAGCAATGCTCTTAGAGATGATCAAAGACGTGGAGACGGCAATTTCCTGTCGAAAGGGACGAACGGGCACTGCAGCAGGGGATGTAGCCTTTCCTAAAGGAAAAGAGAACCTGGCGTCCGTCCTCAAGCGCTATAAACGTCGACTATCCAATAAGCCAGTAGGAAACCAGGAGGTGGGTGGAGTTGCTGGACCACGCAAAGTAACGCTGTCAGCCTCATCACCCCCTTTCGTCTTGTAATGCTCCTTTCTCAGTTCATAGCAAATGACTGGTGAGATCACCATTGTTAGACTTGTTCTTAGTTTCTGTGAATTATCCCCCCTCCCCAACTACCTCCCTTGTATCTCCTGTGTATTTGAATCTTTGCAGCTTATTCACCCCACCCCCACCCCCACCCCTTGTACCTCAATCTGTATACATAGGATAAAATGTTGTAACGAGGTTTATGTAAAAACTGCAATGGTGAAATGAAACGGGCTAATAGGCGGGAAAAGATGTTATTACAAGATATGCACTTCTCTTCCTTTTTCCTTCCATAGTGCCATGTTGAACCAACGGAAACCACCTCTAGCTCTGAATTACTTTTAATATCAAAAGTTAGTTGTATATTAGTGCTACTTTTCTTGAGCCGAGGGTCTATCGGAAACCACCTTTAGCTCTGAGGTATGCGTCTCAAACACATTATGTGGGATTACACGGGGTATGTGTTGTTGTTGTATTGTATATTACTACTTCCTTTTTATGTTAGTTGCAGCTGATGTAGTTTTTCACTTAGCTGCCATATAAGTTAAAACTTTACCTCTTTTTTGTGGGGGACTATTAGTTAAGTGCAGAATACTAGAGGAAAATTCCTTTTTTTTTTTGGGTCTCATGATTCGCATCGCGAAAGCCCAATATAAAGGATAAAAGTGCTACTTAATAGGTGTTTTTCTTACCAAGTGTTTGAACTCGTCACATCTTGTTTAAGTGAAGAGATTTTAGTCATTTCATCACAACTCTTTATTTATTGGTTGCTTACACAACAATACTTCTCTCCATTTTATTTTTGTGACATAATATGAATAAATTTTTGGAACTTTCTGTTCTTAAATATGTAAATAACTTTGTGTGACTAATTTTTTATTTTTTTTAGATTTGTGACCTAATTGCAATAAAAGGAGTATAAAGATCAAAGAGGATGAATGTGAGTGGCTAGAAGAAGGACACCCATATTCCAATAAAGAATTCTTATCCTTGTAGCTTTATATTATAGGTTCAATAAAATTTAATAATTTATATTTTTATTGAATTTTTACTAAACATATTTAAATAATCTATTTTTCTATTTTATATTTCAGATTTCATAAATTTAAAATCCTAAAATTACTCCTATCTATAGTACGTATAAGTAGGTTTTTAACTATTAAATTTGACATAAATTATTGTGTGATTCGCTGCTTAGGACATCAAAATACTAGACCACGATTGAAGATGAGATAATCACACAATACAGTGTGATTTGATGGTGATATTTCACCGTCGATTCTTAGTCAAAGGTTTTTAATTTTTTTGATTGAAATTTAATTAATCGAATCGATAAATGGAAAGAAAAAGTTAAGTGTATTGCGGTCTAACATCATACACGTAGAATTAAAGTTGCCGTCTTTTTCATTCTTTTTTTTCTTCTTCTTTTTATTGCATTATATCACTCTCCACTTGTCTTTTCTTTGTTGCAAAGTTTCTATAGCATTTGCTTCTCAACTTCTTTTCTTTCCCATTCTATTTATGTGAGTTTTAGCTTTCTTTTATTGACAACAAATTAAGATCCACAGGAAGTTTTTGGTAAACAAGGTATGTATTTCTATCTTATTTTATATCCTTTAGTATGTATAATCTAACTATAAATCGAACAATACGGTTGAATTATTGATTTACGTTACCAAAAATAATTAACTATATTTATAACAAAATCTAAAAATCAATTATTGATCCAATTTGAGTATTAGATAAGCAAGCCATCCATTCCTCATGTATTAATTAAGGTTCATGCATTTAATTTTGTGTCACGATCTTTTTTTAATAAAATTATTTGTGAAAATTATTATCTCATGATTTTGTATGATTGGTAAAATAAATTGTGATAGCACTGGTCGGTGATGATGTTTGGTGAGTGGTTATTATCTATGATTGTGCATAGGTGGACCAAAGGTGATGGTTGTACAGTCATAACCAATAATAGAGATGATTATTTGTGACCATCAATATTTATAATAATACCATAATAAAAATTAACTAAATAAATCAATTGATATATTTTTTGTGTGTCAATGCAGGAGGGCTAAGAGAAATATATAGAAGATGTATGTAATAGTGATTTCATTGCCTTTGATTATATTGGTATTGATAGTAGCCATTGTTTGTTACATGTGTGGAAGATCAAGGGGTTGTTGCTGATAATATTCACTCCAAAATGTTCTCGATGGAGCTACATGTCCGAATACGAATTTAATTATATAAATTAGTTATTGATCCTAGTAAGGAAATAACAATATATCACGATTCACGTTGTTACTTCTTTTTGTATTTATAATGAATGAAAGTACTTCCTATATTTTACTCCCTTTGTTTGTTCTTATTTATATTATCCAACTTGAATGAGTATGAAGTCGATAGATATTATATATTTGTATAATTATTAATATTAAAAATAAAAATATGAATATTTTTGTCTCGAAACTCATTATATATTGGAATACGATCTATATTTATGTGACATATTTTTATTTGTTCCAAAACTCACTTTAATAAAAAAACAAACATCTTTGAAAATACGAAAGTGTGACGAAATAATATCGCATAGCTTTAATTTCTTAATAGGTTTATTTTATCAATATTAAATTAATCGAGTCAATAAATTTCATTGACGAGGAAGGAACCTCGTCTAAAAGCATACACGTAGAAAATTAAAAGCATTTCGTGTCACTTTATGGTAATTCCTTTCCTTTTGTCTTTTTATTTTTATTTTTAATTTGCATATATCATATAAACTCTCCACTTTCTCCTTTGTGTCCTTCTCAAACTCTTATTTTTTTCCTTTTTGTTTATATGAGTTTTGGGATTTGGGATTCGGATTTTTTTTTTTAAAAAAAAGAAAAGTTCAATTCAAATAGTTTTGGTACTAGACAAAGGTATGTACCTATGTTCTTAATTTGTCTATGGTAAAGGATGAGTTTTACTCTTAAAATTAGAACCATATCATATAAATTGAATTGGAAAAAGTATGAATTTAAAGCATAATTGTAAGATAATGGTTTGAGCTCTATGTTACAATTGATTGGAATTAATAAAATATATTTTTGTGTGAATGCAGGAATATATTATAAAAATAGAAGATGCATGTACTAGTGATATCATTGCCTTTGGCTATATTGGTATTGATCCTAATAGCCATTGCTTGTTATTTCTTTGGAAGATCAAGGGGGAGATGGTGATTATATTTTTATAATTATTCAAATTCCTCATCAAAATGCTTATATATTATGGCTTCTCCAAGTTTAAACAACTTCATATCTTGGCGTACCATGTTTAATTTCTTGAATTTTGTATTTTTATTAGAATGAAATAGTACTTTTAATTTATGTTATATGATATTGTGCCATTTTGCAGAATGCGTACTTGTTGAATCTACTCGACGTAAGGACTTATTTAAATTTTGTAATAAAGAAGTAATGCGATTTAATAAAAAATAACTTAATTGTGTGCATCTTCAAGTTGCACGTAAGAGTAATCGAAATCGAGATCTAATATCAATTATTAGGTTGAATCAGTTTAAAAATATTTTTAATATAATATGATATTGTTCATTTTTAGGTAAATTTATACCTTTTTTTATAAAGGAAATTTCATAAATAGCAAAGAGATTAAACTTAATAAGTCTCTTTAGCTACGGTTTGTCAAATTACGTTTCATAGCTATAGTTTCGTTTGCTATTTTGCCTAATTATGTTTCATAAATATAGTTATGAATATTTTCGTTTGTACATTCGCTCGCAAAATATAGTAAGTATATATATACTAAATGTATATATGAGCATATACATACGAGGTAAATAAATTCTATACCAATAGATAGGGTAAGCATATACAAATTGTGGAGAGAAAATAACTTAATATGAAAATTTGTCCAACGAAAGTGCAAGTTCGTGAAAGGTAAAAATGGTAGAAATTTGACTGTATTTTTGAAAAGAATAAAAAGATGTCAATATAAAAATTGTTCATACATTAATCTACGGTCTATCCTTCGAACTCAATTCTACATATCCTATATATTACTTTATAGGCTTATATAACGATTAATTGTGTCAATTAACATTAATCAATAAAACTTATTACTACATTTTTCTTTTTGTCTAGTATTAATTATTTATATACCTACAGGCTACAAACAATGTTACTATTTTTTTTTAATAAGTTGTCAAAAAGATATAGTCTTAGGGAGTTAATATCTCAGATGATCACCATTCAAATTTGAGTTGTTCACTTAGAAAGTCACTCAACTTTGTTTTATAACTCAAAAATCACTCAACTATTGGTGTTTCACGTAGAAAGTCACCCAACTATTGATATTTCACTTAGAAAGTCATTCAATCAATTTAAATAATTTTTTGAAAATGACAACAATTGACCCCCAAAAAACCTTTTCTGTATGACTAGTATTAAATAGGTTAAAAAATTATAAAAAAAGGAGGTTGGAATTGATAAGTAACTAAAAAAAAACGCACAGATGCAATGTTTTGCTTTTTTTTTAGAAAAAAAGAAGGTAAAAACAAAAACTATATTTTAATAAAAAAATTAAATAAGCATCTTATTATTATTTTCTAAAAATAGTTTAATTATTTTTGTATTTTTACAAAATTTAATAAAAAAATTATTTAAATTGATTGAGTGACTTTCTAAGTGAAATATCAATAGCTGTGCGACTTTCTAAGTGAAACACCAATAGTTGAGTGACTTTCGAAGTGAACAACTCAAAGTTGAGTGACTTTCTAAGTGAACTATTCAAAGTTGAGTGACCATCTGAGATATTAACCCTAGTCTTAGGTGATTAATTGAACTTTAACAGAGTATCGAATATTAAATATTAAATGAATTGGAAAAAACGCAAACTAATAAACCTATGTGCTAATTCTTTGTATGAGTTGTCTATACTTTTTTACGTTAACTAAATAAAAAGGTCTATTTATAAAAATCAACAGAATTAAAAAAGCTGTCATTTACTCGTTTTGAAAGCCTTTATATTCAGACACGTCATCATCAAAACAAAAAGAAAACACCCTGGCACTGCAAAACAACCTAAAAAGAAAGAAAAAAAAAATGAAAATCCTAAATCCACTATTTTTTCCAGATTTTAAAGAGTGAAGAAACTAAAGTTCTGTTTCAGTACGAGGTGATCCATCAGTTTATGAATTCTGTGGTGTTGTCAGAACAAGGTATGATTTCTTCTATTCTAATTTGCTCGTCGTTATAATAAATTACACTAAATATGTTATTGTTCGTCTTGTATTTTTCTCACTCTGGTTCCCTTGACCAAATAATATTGTGTTTCAGTCGCAAATATGTTTCCTCTTTTTATTTCCCTTCCTTTGAGTCGGCAGGGCGGTTGATGATATTTTAGTGTTCGATTAATTTAGATTCGAGTGATTTATACAAATAGGCTATCTGAATTCTGATCAGTACAAATATTTAACTTGTGATATCATTGAAATAAGTTTTAGGGTAACAAAATCAAACTCAATCCGTTTTGATCCAAGTAAATTTAGGTTGGGTTGGATCTTGATTTCTGAAGATCTTGTGTATCTTAGTTAGGTAGTTTTTTTTCTTCATAAATATGAATCTGATTCAGTGTTTCATAGTTTTGGAAATTTGTATTTGAGTGGTAGATACATCGTTAGAGATTTTAGGTTAAAAATTAGGAAAGTGTATATGTAGTGCACTTTGAGGAAATTAGGAAATAGTAGATCTTGAATCCAACAAAACAAATTAAATGAATTGTGGTAGAATTTTCAACTTGAATTCTTAATGTTTAAATACTGAATTCGCGAACGGCGATAAAAATATATATTTGTATTGTTGGTGCATATAATATTTTTATTAAAAGTAGTCATATTTTAACGTATGCACACAATAAATTTGGCAGGAAATTAAAGTCTTTAGGTTGAAGAAAAACTTGAATCAATGGGTTTTGTGATTGTAATATCACTGCCATTGATTTTGATCATCCTCATTGCAGCCCTTGCTTGTTACCTCTTTGGTAAGTCACGAGCCCGCCGCGAAGCCGCCATGGTTCCTCCGTACTATGGACCGCCACCACCAGCACCTCCTCCCGGAGTCCTTTCTCCGCCACCCCAAAAATAGCTCAATTAATTTGTTTTTCAATATTGTACAAAGTCATGTTAAAATTTGAGCAAGTTGGTGTTTGTTTAATTGTATGGAGACAAATAAATTGTCTTCAAGTATATTTATCTCGTTTCAACTTTATTGAATGGTCCACGAAGGAACACAAGTATCTTCTTGCGTTTTTTTGTATTATTAATCTTTTATGAAAATGATCATATAATTAAAAATAACATTTGTAATTGATTACAAAACTTCGACTATGTATAATTAAATAAAAGTTTTAGGGATTTAACAACCTTAGCCCATTGTTGCAAAACATACAAAGAAACTTAAAACACCCTCATTCAATATACAAAAATATCCAGGAAACATCCATCATATTTTCTAGAATGGTCTCATCAACTCCTACATATTTTTTTTAATAGAAATATCGTGAAAATGTAATGTGTTTTATTTACAGATCTCTTGTGTTATTTCACTATAGAAAAGATGATACAATTAATATAAAATTAATTTGTAATAGACTACAAATTAAAGAAAAGTTTTAAAAGATTTAACAACCTTTCCATTTATTGACCTTGGTATAGTTTAAAAGAGCTCAAATTTTGATCAACAATGATGTACGAATAATTGGGCAAGATGATTGTTATAAAGGCCAAAAGTGACCATTACTGCTTCTTTTATGTCATGCCAAGAAATAAGAGCATATTCCTAACAAATAGCCCCAAATTAAAGGAAATAAGAGCATATTCCTAACAAACAGCCCCAAATTAAAGGAAATAAAATGGTATAAGTTCACAACATATCTAGTAATTCACCATAAGGTAAAAACTGAATTTGGAAAATAGCACTTGACAAACACCTAGCAGATTGGAAGAGGAGCACCATTCCAGCTCTTGAGACATTCCAACAATGGATCAATGATCTGTCCATTGCACATTGCTGTGAACACTTTGTCAATCTCCTCGCCGGGCGATCGAACTTTTTCACCTGTCAACACTTCTGTTCCAACTTCTTGTCTCACCAACCTGTACAATGGATATGATCTGCATTGTGTGATCCTGTTAGGAATCGAAGGGTAGCCACTTTCAACAACAACTCTTGCACTCTCAACTTCTATAGGCAACACAGCCTTCAATTCATCCTCGAAAGCTCCAATCTTTTGGAAGATTGAACTGTTGACATTCTTCTCACTTTCACCATTCTTCATTGCATGATCAACAAGGACTTGTCTCAACTTCTGCATCAAAGGGTAGTTGGAGTTGCAAGGATCATCAGCATAGGCAAATAGGTATTCCCTGTCCACAACTCGTAGCAATTCCTTTTTGCAGAATCTTGCTGGATGAAGTTCACCATTAGCACCCATTGTCAAAGTTCTCTTAGCTACTTGGCTCACTGTGTTCTTGACTGCATTCCTCAAATTCTCCTCCAAATGCCTTAAGTCGATAGCTTGGCAAAGCGCAACGAGATAGGTTGATGACATTAGCTTCAAGATGTCCACAGCCTCAGCGGTTTTCCTTGCTGAGATTAAACCCAAGGAATTCACATCTTGGTTGTGTTGCTCAGCACTTTGTACATGGTTAGTCACTGGATTAGCCAAAAACTGAAGTTCCGAGCAGTAAGAAGCCATCGCGATTTCAGCTCCCTTGAAACCATAATCCAAGCTTGGATTCCTTCCTGCTGTGAGATTAGATGGCAACCCATTGTTGTAATAGTCGTTGACAAGCTCCGATAATTGGGCAAACATCAATTTCCCTATTGATGCAAGGGCCAATCTTGTATTATCCATGGAGACACCAATATGGGTGCCTTGGAAGTTGCCACCGTGCAAGGCCTTGTTTCTTGAAACATCGATCAATGGATTGTCGTTCACTGAGTTAATCTCCCTCTCAATCATCTTAGTTGCTGCACGGATGACTTCAATTTGAGGGCCAAGCCATTGCGGAGATGTTCGGAGAGCATAACGATCTTGCTTTGGTTTTTGAAGAGGATCCATTTCATGGAGCTTCTGAGCTGCCTTGACATAAGAGCTGCCATCCAAAATGTGTTCCATAATAGCAGCAGCCTCAATCTGACCAGGGTGATGCTTCAACTTGTGTGTCAAATAGTCAGTGAATTCGGGCTTTCCGTTCATAACTTCAGCGAAAATTGCTGATAAAACTTCAGACATAACAGCAAGAATGTTGGACTCAAACACGACTATTGATGCCATACCAGATGCAACTGCTGTGCCATTCACAAGTGCAAGTCCTTCCTTAGGCTGCAACTCGAAAAATCCACCACTAACACCAGCCACGCGGAACGCTTCCTCAGCATTAACCTTCTCACCATTGGGTCCAACAGCCTTGGAATTAGGCCTGCCAGTGAGCAAACCAACAATGTATGACAACGGGACAAGATCACCCGAGGCAGTGATCGAACCACGAAGGGGCAAACATGGGGTGATGTTGCTGTTGATCAACTTAGTAATTGCTTCCATAATTTCAAATCTAATGCCAGAGTAGCCTTGAAGCAGAGTGTTGATCCTTACAAGCATAGCTGCCCTTGTTGCTGAATGTGGCAAAGTGTGGGATGATTCTGTTCCATTGCCAAAAACTCCAGCATTCAAGAACCTGCAAAATCAGTGTCATCAAGATTAGATTTCGAACTGAATTCTACCAATCAGGGGGTCGAGGGAGTTCATCCGAAACTCCTTCGTGTAAAATCACACTATACATACAAAGTCTAAATTTGTGTTACATAATGAACTCCCTTAGTTAAAAATCCTGCCTCCGTGTCATAAATTTAAACATGTGTTGTTTTTAATTTTAGATAATGCAATTAATCAAATTTGGTACTTAGCTAATTTGTAATCAACTATGGTTCCGAATGTTACAGATAGAAAACAAATAACATAAAAATGCATCTCATCTTCAAAAGGAATTTTTTTTTTTTTTTTCAATAGAGTGGTGATGTCTATGGCCCGAGATGGAGCACTCAAGGTAGTCGATAAGCTATATATATAAACAACATATAAAAAAATTACGTTGTGAGTGTATATATAACGGGAAAAGTAGTTTACCTAATAAGGTCCTTTTGAAGAGCACTACCATTTTTTGTTCTTCTATGAGAAGTGTCACCAAATCCAGTAGTAACACCATAACTATCTGTACCTTTACTCATACTATCCATAACCCAATCACTACTAGCTTTCACACCAGCCCTTGCACTTTCAGAAAGTTCCACTTTAACCCCATTACTTTTGTTATCAGCATTTGCAATGGATGCAACTTGTGCAACAGTCAAAGTTTCACCCCCAAGTTTGACAATTGGCTTTCTAAATTCAGCCACCATCTTTTTCACTTCATCCAAATGACTCCCTCTTAAAGAATCAGCAGCCATTTCCCAATTCAATGGATCATGAACATTATTAATTGATTTCTTGCATAAATCCATGGCTACAACTTCTCCATTAACATGTCCATTTTGTGCAATTGATGCCATTAGATCAAGAAAATGGCTAGATTTTTGTAATGGAAAAATTTTACTTAGGAGAAAATGGAAAAAAGATGTTGTGAACTTATAAAACATTTTGTTGTTGTTGTTGTGATGAGTATAAATAGAGAGGAACAAATGATGGTTAGGTAAACAAAATATGTGAGAGGGGAGTTGGTAGGAAAAGACTAAAATAATGGTCATTGTAAGATTAATAGCATCAAGTATAGTTTTTATTAAATTCTGGATTTTGTCTGAAAGAGACAAATTATATTTATATTGGTCAATATTATTATGTATAACATATTTTTATTAAATTCTGAATTTTTTCTTAAAGAGACAAATTTATTTATGTTTGTCAATATTATTAAGTATAATATATTTTTATTAAATTCTGAATTTTGTCTGAAAGAGACAAATTTATTTATGTTGGTCAATATTATTAAGTATAATATATTTTTATTAAATTTTGAATTTTGTCTGAAGGAAACATATATTTATTTATATTATTAAATATTATTAAGTATAAATACTTAATAATATTGACCAACATAAATAAATTTGACTATTTTTGATTATGTTATATAAGATTAAATTTAAAGAGGAAGTCCATCTGGAATTTGTCCAATCTTACGGTTTAAACATGAAAGTTTTGCCGGCTGTATAACTTTTTGGGACATCTCTTTAATAAATATTTCAGACCATAATTTAAATATTTTTTTGAACAAATTAAAAATTCTTTTAAGAAAGAATCATAGTCTAAAATTGTTTAAGTTATCGTGAATGTTAGATGATAGTCATCTAATATTTTGTTTATAAGATTGAACAACATAATATCAAAAATCTTATATTTTCCGAAAGAAAAATTTTCAAGTACTATATTTACACGTACTTAAAATCTATAATTAATTCAAGATTAGTCAATATATCCTTTTAAGTATGGTCAATACATAGTTTAAGAATTGCTGCAACATTTTAATTTTTCCTTCATTTCATCGTGTTTAATTAATATACGTTTATTTATTTAAAGTCCCTTTTAATCTTCTTAAAGAAAAATAAAAACCAAAAGAAAAGAAGATTATGTAACAATTCGATCTGTCGTTATTCAAAAACATCTCGTGGGAAATATCAAAAATCCGAAAGTGCAGCGCAAGAACTTTTAAAAATTTGAGCATACGATGATTTTGTCCCAACTTGATTTTTGGGCTAGGATGACTTTAGCCCGCCATAGCAGGAGGCGTCCCGCTATGACAGCGGCGCTATAGCAGGCTGACAAACATTCTTCAACCTAATTAATGCGTCGTCTTTTATTTTCCTCTCACTTTTGAAAGGAGAAAATAGATGAGCGTTGCTCGAAAAATCCTCAAAAAGCACTCGGGGCAAGGGAGCAACGAGGGAGAAGAATTACCGAGTCAGGAAGGTGGAAGCCTAAGGGATTTCAGTGCTCGTTCATTATAGGTTGCTCCCGCGGAGTCAGAAGTTTTTGGGGAAGGGTTCATCAGATGATACTTGACACCCAGGTAGACTAAGTTTCCTTAATCTGAGTAGTTAGACCCCCTTTTAGTGCATTGTACTTTGGGTATAATTTTATTTAGTCATTTGAAAAAATTAATATTTTTATCATTGACTCCTAATGCAGCTACAAGTTGAAGTATAGTAGTAAATACATTACCCCCCGAAAAGTCAAATATAACAGAAATTTCAGCAATGGCGACAGTTTATATAATATCGACAAATAAATATTTATTGTGACAAAATTTCAGTCATATAGCATTTGCTTTAATTTTTGAAGTATTTTTTGATATGTAAAGTTCATTTGTTATACACTAGAACTTCGTTAATGACAAAAGCAAAAGTGTGAATGAATCCAAAATATAACAAAAGCTAATGTTAAGCAATTTCAAATAGTATATTAATAATGTGATGATCCTAAAGGTTATTTTTGGAAAATTTCTATTTTATTCATGTCGATAGTTGCCTCGAGTCATGTTGGATCAGTTTATGAGGTTAGTTTTGTAGCGGAACAAAGAAATTTTATCCATGTCGATAGTTGTCCCGAGTCATGTTGGATCAGTTTATGAGGTTAGTTTTGTGCGGAACGAGGAGTTGTGATTTTTAAAAGTTTTAGAGTTTTGGAGACTCTTAAGTTGATATAAGTGACTTTAGTCTACATCCGCAACTACGAGTCTAGAAATTGAATTATGTCAGTTCTATCAGCTTGAGAATGTGGAATTTGGTCAAGGAGTGTTGTCGTTTTCAGTTCCAAAGTCTTTATGTGATATGAGCCCTTGAGTTGAAAGTTCACATGCATTTAGGCCAAGAGTTGACTTTAATTAATTTTTGGAGTTCGGACTCCTAGATTGGATTCCAACGATTCCATTGGATTCAGGAGGTAATTTAAAACCTAGGTGATGTCGTGGTTCAATTTTCAGAGATTCTGAGGGCATTGTGGTCATTTTGGGCGGAAGTTAATTTATTGTGGCGTTAACGGGTGCTGGATCAATAAGACCTTGAATTCGTGTTCCGATGATTCCATTGAGTTCAGAACGTCGAATTTAGTTGGGTAACATATTTGACTTGTCTGCACAAGATTCTGAACAAATTTTGAGGGTCCTTTTGGTGAATTTGGTGTCTAAGTGTATGTTGTATTGCTGATGTCTAGTGCCTCCTTCGCATATGCAGAGCTTAGCTGTGTTCACGAAGGGTCTTGTGGTCTAGCCTCCGTGTTCGCGGAGCCTTGACCGTAATCGCGGATGGTCGAGGTGTTTGCCCTTCAGGTTTGCGGAGGGGAAAAGGGCTTGAAAGACCTTCACGTTTGTGAAACTTTGATCGCGATCACGAAGGGTTAGCAGCTGGTCTCCGCGTCGTGGGGCTTTGACTACAATTGCGGAGAGCATTTATCTAGTGGTTTATTGAATTCTAAAATCGGGGTTTCTTTCCCATTTCACCATTGTTGGACCTTGGGAAAAGACAATTTTTCAAGATAAAACTATTGGATAAGTGATTTTAACTCCCTTCCTTTATTACCCACTTATGATTTTATGATTTTAACATCAAAATCTTTGTTTTAAATTCAAAGTTTGGGAGTTCTCTTGAAATTTAGTTTTTGATAAATTGAAATTTTAAGGATGATTTCAACTCGTTTTTCTTTACGATTTAACGTATGAGTTCCAAAATCTTTGGGCACTTTGATTCTCTATATAAAAAAAAATCCAAAATTATCCCTATCTCTCAACTTAATAATTTGGATCGATTCGGATCTGATTTTTCAAAATCAGTTTTATAGGTATCGATGTTCATGATTTTTTCTGAGGATTCTTTATTTGAAATTTTGTGGATTCAAAAATCCATCATAGAGGAAAGACTCAAGTGCCGAGTTGATTTTATTCTCTTTTAAGGCAAGTGGACCTCTTTGACCTTTCATTAAGTGAAAAAAGTATCATAAAACAAAAGTTTAGACATCATAAAAAAAATGTATAGTATAGTCAAATTTGAAGGGGGGAAAATATCATAAGATATGGGTACATAAGCTGCTTATGGGGTGATAGGATGTACATGGCAAATTTTCAAGTTATCGAAAATGTGACTTATTGACCTTAGATAGGAGAGTGTGGAGGGCGGAGATTCGGATAAAAGGCTAGTAATACTTAGTTTTGCATTTGGTTTTTCTATTTAGTAGCATTAATATTAAGAAATTGAACTAGAATTAAGGCGACATAATATTTGTTTTAAGTTAGAGCTGTGATTTTCGTGATAATATATTAGGGAAAATATGGATAAACAAGCACATGATAATTTCATAGTTCATATATTTTGTCATATTATATTAATGATGAAGAAATTTAGAGAGAAAAATAGTTTAAAATGTTGAGTTTCTAAGCGTTGTGTTCGGTTGGCAAAATGAAGAATGTAGGAATCTAGATGACAATCAACTGTTCTATTCCGCCTTAAAATTTATGAAATAGTTCAACATTTTAACTGTTCATTCTTACAAACACAAAGATATGAATTATGACCTGTAAAGTTGTAGAAATTGAATGAAGATAGAATTTGGAAATCTTTCAACAGCTTCTTTTAAGTCATGTAGAATATTCTGATTCTCATATTGGGAGAGACTTGGCACTTTAGTTGAGCCAACATTACAAACAGTCCAAAAGAAAGAAAGAAAAAAATGAATAAGTTCATAACATTATTCTAATTCTAGTACTTGACAAACATCTAGCAGATTGGAAGAGGAGCACCATTCCAGCTCTTGAGACATTCCAACAATGGATCAATGATTTGTCCATTGCAAAATGCTGTGAATACCTTGTCAATCTCCTCACCGGGCGATCGAACTTTTTCACCTGTCAACACTTCTGTTCCAACTTCTTTCCTTACAAAGCTGTATAATGGATGTGATCTGCATTGTGTGATCCTGTTAGGAATCAAAGTGTTGCCACTTTCAACAACAACTCTTGCACTCTCAACTTCTTTAGGCAACACAGCCTTCAATTCTTCCTCGAAAGCTACAATCTTTTGGAAGATTGAGCTGTTCACATTCTTCATTGCATGATCAACAAGGACTTGTCTCAACTTCTGCATCAAAGGGTAGGTGGAGCTGCAGGGGTCATCAGCATAGGTAAATAAGTATTCCCTTTCCACAACTTGTAGCAATTCCTTTTCGCAGAATCTTGCTGGATGAAGTTCACCATTAGCACCCATTGTCAAAGTCTTTTTGGCTACTTGGCTTACAGTGTTCTTGACAGCATTCTTCAAGTTCTCCTCCAAATGCCTCAAGTCGATAGCCTGGCAAAGCGCCACGAGATAGGTTGATGACATTAGCTTCAAGATGTCCACAGCCTCAGCAGTTTTCCTTGCCGAGATTAAGCCCAAGGAATTCACATCTTGGTTGTGTTGCTCGGCACTTTGGACGTGGTTAGTCACTGGATTTGCCAAGAATTGAAGTTCCGAGCAGTAAGAAGCCATCGCGATTTCAGCTCCCTTGAAACCATAGTCCAAGCTTGGATTCCT
>JAJONR010005288.1:0-34237 GCA_029582245.1 Solanum etuberosum | reverse complement strand
ATTGCAAATATTTTTTAAAAAAAAACTTTAAATTATTTTTTTTGGGGTGGGGGGCGGGGTCGAGTGGGGGGAGCTTGGGGGGGGGGTCGAGGGTGTGGCGGAGTGAAAAAATAAAAATTGGAAATTAGAAATATTTTTTAAAAACAAACTTTAAATTATTTTTTTTGGGGTGTGGGGGGGCTGGTAGGGGGGCTGGCCGGTGGGGGGGTCGAGGGTGGGGTAAAAAAATAAAAAAATTAAAGTTGAAAAATATTTTTTAAAATAAGTTTTAAATTTATTTTTTCAACAAAAAAAATTAATTTTTTCAACAAAAAAATTGTAATTTGAAGTTGGAGGAAAGTTTTGGAAAATGTTTTCCTTAATTTTTGAAGGGAAGTCATTTTCCTTAAATTTGAGGAAAATGAGTTGATTTGGAAAACATTTTCCAAAACATTTTACCCAACCAAACATGAGAAAATTGGAAAACATTTTCTTCATACCAAACACACCCTAAGAGGTAATTCTTGAATTAAATTTCAGCAAGTTTATGTGTTCTAGCATAATTAAATGTGTTCTAGTATAAACGTTATTAGTTATCTATTATTAATACAAACAGTATAATTATGGAATGTTTTCGGTGTGCATATAGTTTTCCAATCATAAAGAAAGGACATTACAGAGGTTGCAATAGATTTGTAATTTCAACCAGTAATAGAAATGAAATGAATTGAAATTTATGATGAAGCTTTTCAGTAAGTTGCTGCACAGGAATTAAGAATAACATAATAAAGTACAATTCTTAAAAAAAGGACAATCAATGAATGTTAATTTCAATTGAAAGATGTAATGAATTAGGAGTAACATTAAATGGAATTTGTACAGCTACCCCTAGAATATTTTAAGTTCCATTTCTCATTTTATCCGTTCAATAGTTCAATATTTGTATATGTTTATTTATCATTTAATAATATGCAGATTTACTTGTTGGAGATGGCTAATGTGTAAACTCAACTCAGTTAGAGGCTGTTTAGACATAGTAGTAGAATCAACTTGAATTGATAAGTTTAATCTTTCAGTGTTATTAAACTCTTAGTATGGTTTATACATTCAGACTAGTTGGGTATTCCCCACTTTTAGTTATCTATTATTTTAGCTTCCGCGCAGTACATATTTTATTTAGTTATTCTCATATGCTTGATATATGCCAGACACAGGGTTAGCTTGGGGTCACTCATGATTCTAGGTCCCGTGTTAACGTCAAAAGGATAGCCTCGGGGCGTGAAAAACTTGGTATCAGATCATTAGGTTCAAGAGTCCTAGGATGTCTTAAAGCCACACTAAGTAGAGTCTATTTCGTGGGTGTGAAGTGCACCACATTTATGAGAGGGAGGGTACAAAGTGTTTTAAGAAAAACTTCACTTTCCTTACTATTCTTATCGTGCGTTGGTATGATCCGAATTCTCCTTTCTAATTCGTTGTTATGCGTTTCAGATCATACCTCCTCGTAGAGCCAATACACGGAATGCTAATGCACGCAATGATAACACGGTTCCTCAAGTCCGGAACCATGAGGTTACGAATGCAAAATTTTGGAATGCGATCCAGCTCTTTGCTCTAATTATGGTGAATCTGAATAATCAACAGGTCCCAGTTCCTACTAACACAAATGGTGGATTAGCTACAACTAGGGTTTGAGACTTTGTTCGGATGAATCCTCCTGAGTTTCTAGGGTCGAAGGTTGGTGAGGACCCATAGAACTTCATTGATGAGGTTAAGAAAATCCTTGGGGTAATGCAAGTAACTGTAACTGAGAGTGTTGAGTTAGCATCCTATCAACTGAAGGATGTGGCTCATATCTTGTTCACTCAGTGGAAAGATAACAGGGGTGCAGATGCAGCTCCTATGACTTGGGATTTTTTTACTGGAGCTTTTCTGGACAGGTTCTTCCCAAGGGAATTGAGAGAAGCTAAGGCACAAGAGTTTATGAACTTGAAGCAGGGGTCAATCTCGGTCCAAGAATATGGGATGAAGTCTACCCAACTCTCCAGGTATGCTCCACACATGGTTGCCGATTCCAGGGCACAAATGAGTAAGTTCTTTTTAGGGGTATCTGATCTGGTGAAGACTGAGTGTAGGAATGCTATGCTACTAGGAGATATGGATATTTCCAGACTAATGACACATGCTCAGTGGGTTGAGGGAGATAAGCTTAGGGAATTGGCTAAGGATAGCAAAAAGGCCAGAACAGGAAACTATGAATACTCACAACAAAAGTCGGATAGTGGAAATCACTCACAGTTTCAGCAGAGGTCTACAACCCTAGCACCTTCATCAGCTAGTGCTCCATCCCCCAGGTTTTAATAGGATCAGAAAGGTAGGGCATCAGGCTCTAAGTCTCAGGGGAGTGCTTCAGGTAACAGGACCTTCCTAACTTGTCCAAAGTGTGGTAAGAACCATTCGGACGAGTGTCTTGCAGGGAAGGAATGGTGCTTTGGGTGTGGTAAGTCTGGCCATAGGTTGAAGGATTACCCTTCTGCCAGGCGGGGTCAAGGAGGTAACAACAATATGTCTTAGTCTAAAGCTCCGGTAGCACCAGCAGGTCGCCCAACTAAACAGGGTGCATCATCTGGTGCAGGTGGCGGTCAACGCCAGAACAGGTTGTATGATCTCCTGGCTCGCCAGGATCAGGAAGATTCTTCTGAGGTGGTCACTGGTACGTTACGAGTCATTCATTTAGATGTTTATGCATTGTTAGATCCAGGGGCTACATTGTCTTTTGTAACTCCCTATATAGCAGTAAACTTCGGTGTCAGTCCAGAAACTCTCTCAGAACCCTTCTCAGTCTCTACTCCAGTTGGTGACCCAGTTATAGCTAGACGGGTATACAAAAATTGCCCTGTTATAGTATCTCAAAAAGTCACCTCAGCAGATCTTGTAGAGTTAGAAATGGTAGATTTCGATATCATTTTAGGCATGGATTGGTTACATTCCTGTTATGCCTCAGTAGATTATAGAACTAGAATCGTTCAATTTTAGTTTCCAAACGAGCCAGTCTTAGAGTGGAAGTGTAGTAGCTCAGTGCCTATAGGTCGATTTATCTCTTACCTTAAGGCTAGAAATATGATTTCCAAAGGGTATATATATCATCTTGTTCGGGTTAAGGATTCAAACTCTAAAACCCCAACTCTTGAGTCAGTCCCAGTAGTAAATGAGTTTCTAGAAGTTTTCCCAGAAGATCTTCCCGGAGTTCCTCCCGAAAGGTTAATCGACTTCGGAATAGATATCCTTCCGGATACCCAACCCATTTTAATTCCTCCTTACAGAATGGCTCCAGCCGAGCTTAAGGAATTGAAAGAGCAGATGAAAGACCTTCTAGATAAAGGCTTCATCATACCTAGTATCTCTCCATGGGGTGCTCCATTATTGTTCGTGAAAAATAAAGATGGTTTCCTCAGAATGTGCATTGACTATCGGCAGTTGAACAAAGTCACAATCAAGAATGAATATCCCATCCCCGGGATTGATGACATGTTCGACCAACTTCAGTGTTCTAGTTGCTTTTCTAAGATAGACCTCAGATCCGACTATCATCAGCTCAGAGTCAAAGGTAGTGACATTCCGAAAACAACTTTCAGAACTTGGTATGGTCATTATGAATTTGTAGTTATGTCTTTTGGACTAACAAATTCTCCTGTAGCTTTCATGGACTTAATGAACAGGGTGTTCAAACAGTATTTGGACTTGTTCATCATCGTCTATATTGATGATATCCTCATTTATTCTCGGAGTGAGGAAGAGCATGCGACTCATCTGAGAGTAGTTGTGCAAAGTCTCAATGATCGCCAACTATTCGCTAAGTTCAGCAAATGTGAATTCTGGTTACAGTTTGTCTCTTTCCTTGGTCATGTGGTATCCAGCGAAGGGATCCGAGTGAATTCTCAGAAAATTGAGGCAGTACAACATAGGCCCAGACCCACCTCCCTAACAGATATCAAAAGTTTCTTGGGTTTGGCTGGTTATTACAGTAGATTTGTTGAAGTATTTTCATCCATAGCTTCCCCATTGACCAAGTTGACTCAGAACAAGGTCAAATTTCAGTGGTCAGATGAGTGTGAGAAAAGCTTCTCAGAATTGAAGACTTGGTTGACTACAGCTCCGATCTTGAATCTACCAGGTGGTTCAGATGGTTATGTGATTTATTGTGATGCATCCAGGGTCGGCCTAGGTTGTGTATTGATGCAGTGAGGTAAGGTCATAGCTTATGCTTCTAGACAACTTAAGGTTTATGAGAAGAACTACCCGACTCATGACCTCGAGCTTGCAGCCGTAGTATTCACCCTAAATATTTGGAGACGCTACTTGTATGGTGTTCATTTTGATGTATTCACAGATCATAAGATTCTCCAGTATGTGTTCACCCAGAAAGAGTTGAATCTTCATCAGCAGAGATGGCTTGAATTCCTCAAAGACTATGACATGAATGTGTTTTACCATCCTAGTAAGGCCAATGTAGTGGATGATGCTCTCAGCAGGCTTTCTATGGTTAGTGTAGCACATGTTGAGGAAGAAAGGAAAGAGCTACCCAAAGATGTTCACCGGCTTGCTCTCTTAGGAGTTCATCTTACGGACACATCAGATAGTGGGGTGATAGTTCAGAATGGATCAGAATCTTCATTGGTAGCGGAGGTTAAGGAAAAACAGGATAGTGATCCTATATTACTTTAGTTATAAGGTACAGTTCATCAGCAAAAAGTTGAGGTTTTCTCCCAAGGGGGAGACGGTGTACTTCATTACCAGGGTCGCTTATGTGTTCCTAATGTGGGTGAGTAGAGGTAGTAAATCCATACAAAAGCTCTTAACTCCAGGTATTCCATTCATCCAAGTGCCACTAAGATGTACCGGAAGTCTTTTGGTGGAACGACATGAAGAGAGACATCGCATATTTTATGGCTAAGTGTCCTAATTATCAACAGGTTAAGGTAGAACATCAGAAACCAGGAGGTATGACTCAAGAGATTAACATTCCTATATCGAAGTGGTAAGTGATAAACATGGACTTCATTATGGGTTTACCTCGTACTCGGAGACAACATGACTCCATTTGGTTGATAGTGGACAGAGTTACTAAGTCCGCTCACTTCTTGGCTTACAAGACTACAAATTCAGCAGAGGACTACGCCAAACTCTAAATCTATGAGATAGTCAGGTTGCATGGGGTTCCCTTATCTATCATCTCAGATAGGGGTCCTCAGTTTACCTCTCATTTTTGGAAATTATTTCAGAAAGGTTTTCATACTCAGGTAAATCGCAGTACAACATTTCATCCACAGATGGATTGTCAGGCAGAACGTACCATTCAAACCTTAGAGGACATGTTGAGAGCTTGCGTGATCGATTTCAAGGGTAGTTGGGATGATCACCTACCTCTCATAGAGTTCGCCTACAACAATAGTTTCCATTCCAATATTCAGATGGCCCCGTATGAGGGACTATATGGGCATAGATGCAGGTCCCAGATTTGTTGGTTTGAAGTAGGTGAAGCAGTATTGATTGGGCCAGATTCGGTTCATGAAGCTATGGAAAAAGTTCAGCTCATCAGGGATAGACTTAAGACAGCTCAGAGTCATCAGAAATCCTATGCAGATGTGAGAAGAAGGGACTTAGAGTTCGAAATCGATGATAGGGTTTTCCTTAAGGTATCACCTATGAAGGGGGTGATGAGTTTTGGAAAGAAAGGGAAGCTCAGTCCTAGATATGTAGGTCCTTACAGTATCCTGAAAAGGATTCTTAATGTGGCATATGAGTTAGAGTTGGCATCAGAACTAGCAATGGTTCATCTAGTCTTACACATTTCCTTGTTGAAGAAGTGTGTGGCTGATACGGCATCAATAGTACCATTATAGAGTGTGGTTGTGAAGGATAGTCTCATTTATGAAGTGGTGCTGGTAGAGATTCTTGATAGTCAGGTTCGTAGGTTGAGAAATAAAGAAGTCGCTTCAGTGAAAGTTTTGTGGAGGAGTCAGTTCGTAGAGGGAGCTACTTGGGAAGCTGATATACCGTGAGTTTACGGTATTTTTGATACATTTCACTTCGAAGTTGTGTGTGTCTAGAGCTATATTGTGTTAGAATTAATGTTTATATTCTATGTTTGCAGGAAATTGGCTTGGACGCGGTTGATGGAGACGAAACCTGAAATTTTGCAAAAGGGGCCACCTACAGAAATGATCCACGGACCGTCGATGGGCAGGCGTAGATGGAGCATCAGGGAAGTCTGACTAAGTGTGGAACTACGGAACAACTGACAGACCGTAGGTCGAACCACGGGCCATCCTGCTCATCCGTCATTGATGATCTTAGAGTTGAAGTTCCAGTACCTAATGAAAAATCCTAAGTATGGAGCCACGGAAGAGGACCTACAGACCGTAGGTCGATCCACGTTCCGTAGGTCGAGTCGTCGAATCAAGCAGCGTTCCAGAAGTTTATTTCCTTACTTCGTTTCTTTTTTATTTGGGACTTGTTTTTCTATAAATAGGAGTTATAAACCTCATTTTTGGGGGGTTAGACATTATTGTAAACTCTTAGTTTTTGGTGTTTTGGGAATTAACTTGCAAACTTTAGCAATATTATTTCCGGAATTCGTTTGATAAAATTTTGACTTTGAATTTCAATTCAAGATTCAGGTTTTCGCCAATTCTTCTTGTAAGTTCATGAATTCTTTTTATCCAATTATGAATTGTGTTCTTTCAAGCATGAGTAGCTAAATCCATAACTAGTGTTGTGGGAACCATGAGAAATAAGAAACTATGAATAATAATTAAGTAATTCTTGAATAGTGTGCATGCATGCATTGTTAATTCTTTCGTTTAGAAGTCTTTTTAACGGTTGCAAACGTTAGAACCCGCCTCATTTCTACTTGCCGGACCAAGGAGGTAGTTAATGAGAAAAGAATTAACAACAGAGATTCAGTGGATGCTATCTAATAGTCTAATGTCAATTGGTGTGAGGGTGAAAACTAAGTCATACATTGATGTGATGTCTAATCTGAGGTAAAGGTAAGGGTTAGTAAAGTATACACTCGTAGTCGGACCAAGGTGCGTAGTGACATTCCCTATTTGGAGGACCAATGACTTAGGGGTACATAACTTACCAACTTTGCATGTAAAACACTAGGAAATGATTACTATTATTAGGATTACCGCGTTAAGAGCTTATGGGGAACACATATACCCTATTTTCTTTCTTATATTGATAACAACAAAGTTGAATCTTTCTTACTTGTTACTTAATTAACAATCTGTTACTTGGTTACAAAATCCGCCCTTTCTTTACTTGACTTGGAAATAATTTGACTAAACGGATATAATAGTGAGTTAAGTTTAAGTCTAAACCATTTTCCTCATGGGATCGACCCCATCCTACAAGTTGGGTTCTTTACTTGATAACGATCGCTTATACTTCTTTAGGGAGGTGTAATTTGAGCGTATCAAATTTTGGCGCCATTGCCGGGGAATTTGGCTTTTAGATTAAGTTTAACTACATTATTGAACTTTAGTCAAGTATTTCCCGATTTTATGTTTTTGTTTTATTTTTGTTTTCTACAGGTTTCTACTCTAGTGTATGCCAAGTACACGGAGTCGAGGTGAACCACTGACCCCCTACGATCCAGAGTTTAGTAAAACTTTGAGAAAAATGAATAATCAAGGGGTTCAAAATAATCCAATCAGAGAGGATCTTGGAGATGGAGTGGAATTGCAGCCTCTAGGAGTTATTAATGTGCCCCCTCAGGGTCATGGTGGTAATCTAATCAGAAATGCAGAAAGGGTTCATCCATGAGCATCGAGGTTTCGTGAGCATTACAGGACTGATTATGATGCGACCACCTCAGATGGTCCTATTGTTCTTCCACCTTTACCTCCAGGTCACACATTCGTGGTCACTAGCAGTTTGATACATATGCTTACAGCGAGAGGGTTGTTTATTGGGTTGGCTTCAGATGATCCCTATGTTCATATGGCTAAACTTTCCAGTGTGTGTAAAAGTTATGTTGGGTGACAAGAGTTAGATATGGATGTTATAGGTCTAAGCGTCTTCCCACTATCATTAACCGGTGATGCTGCGAATTGGTTTTCTGAGTTACCATACAATTCGATCTACACATGGGATCAGATGCATAAGGTATTCACAGCGAGGTACTTTCTGGTGTCCAAAAAGCTCAATCATAAGGATAAATTGAACAACTTCGCAGCACTACCAGGAGAGTCGATCAACAGTTCTTGGGATAGGTTCACTGGGTTCATCAGAAATGTTCCAAATCACTGCATTGATGATAAGTCTTTGAAAGAGTATTTCTATAGAGGGCAGGATGACAATGGAAGGGTTGTGCCTGATAGTATTGGTGGATGATCTTATTGTGACTGCACCTTTGAGGAGATAGCTGAGAAGCTTGAGCGGATTTCCCAAAATAACAAAGCCTGGAGCACTAGAAAGGAAAAGACTAATAGGACCACGTTCGTTGTTCAAGTCGCACCCAACCAAGCCAATGATGACATTCGGGAAGAGATGGAACAGAATTGGGTTTGATACTAAAGCATGTGAGTGGGAGTGCGGAAAAGGTAAATGCAGTGAATTATCTGACTAGGTCTCCACCACCACCAGTTGAGGAGTGCTACTATGAGGAGGAAGCGAATTTGGTTAATGATCAGACGGGGGGTTTCTGAACCAACTCCCAAGGTTCCAACTCGGATAATTTACGCCAAGGTCAAGAAAACCAAGGTCAGAACTATGGAGGCTATAATCGTGAGGGTAACTATGTCCGGGATGGGATCTACAATCGTGATAACAACTACAACAGGAACAACTATGGCAACATGAATAATAAGGATGGTCCCTACGTCCCTCCTTGTAATAGAGAGTCTGGTAATAGTATGTCACGAATTGAGGATATGATGCAAAAGATGATGCAGCGGTTTAGTGCAACTGATGAGAATTTCAAATATTTGCGAAATGACTTGTCTGGAATCGGTCAAAAAGTTGATGCCCATGCAGTGTCAATCAAGTAACTTGAGTAGCTGTTTAGTCAGTTGTCCGCCACTATGAATCTACGTCAGCCTGGCACACTTCCTAGCAACACTATCCATAATCCGAAAAATGATAGGCATTGTATGGCAGTCACTACTAGCGGAGGAAAGCAGACCATAGACTCTCCCATGCCGTCCGAGGTTGAAAAAGTGATAGAGAAGGATGAGGATGAGATTGAGGTTACTGAAATTCCAAAAGATGACATTGCAAAGGAAGCCGATATGACCCAAAAAGTTATTCCCATACCTAGACCTCCACCTCCATTCCCACAAAGATTGGTGAAAAAGACGAAGAAGGAAAATGCCATAGGTTCATAGGTATGCTGAAGCAACTGTCCATAAACATCCCGTTAATATAAGCTTTGGAAAAAATGTCTGGGTATGCTAAATTCATGAAAGATTTGGTGACCAAAAAGAGGGCTGTTAGTTTTGAGAATGAAGAGCGATTGCAACATTGTAGTGCTATTGCCACTAGGTAAATTGTGCAAAAGAAAGAGGACCCTGGAGCTTTCACTATTCCTTGTACCATTGGGAAGTCACACTTTGCGAAAGCCTTGTGCGACTTGGGGGCCAGCATTAATTTGATGCCATTGTCCATTTATAAGAAATTAGGTTTAGGAGCTCTGAAACTAACTACTATGCGTTTACTTATGGCCGACAGAACTGTGAAGAGGCCCGTTCGAGTGCTCGGAGATGTCCTTGTGAAAGTGGGGTCGTTCATTTTTCCGAAAGACTTTTTGATACTCGATTGTGAGGTTGATTTTGAGGTTCCCATCATCTTAGGGAGTGCCTTAGTCGATATGGAGAGAGGGTAGATGAAGTTCCGACTGAATAATGTGGAGGTCACTTTTAACATTTGTAGGTCTATGAAGCAAGAAGGTGATGTTAAGTCGGTATCGGTGTTGAATCATACTGTGGAGCAAGATTCTGAAGTGCCTATTGAGGAGAGGATAGGTGTTGATGCACTAGCAGCAGTAACACTGAATTGTGACAGTAATGATATTGAAGTCATGAATGAGCTTGATGAGTTTCGCCTAAAAGCATATGAAAGTTCAGCCTTATACAAGGAGAAGATGAAGAAGTATCATGATCAAAAGATTAAAAAGAGTGAATTTGTTGTTGGTGATCTGGTGCTCTTATTCAACTCAAGGTTGAGGTTGTTTCCTGGAAGGCTCAAGTCCAAGTGGACCGGGCCATTCAGAGTAACTCAAGTATTTCCACATGGAGCGGTCGAGCTCGAGAACAAGGATCAAAGTGAACGAGTAGAGGATCAAGGTCTACATGGGTAAATCGGAGAGTGTGCAAGAAGTGATTGAGGCCTATTATCTTGATGAAGTATGAGTAATCAAGGTGTCTGCGTCGTGCCGTGACATTAAATCAAGTGCTGCTTAGGAGGCAACCCATGATGTACAATATAGCCAACAATATGTTTTTCTTTTCGATATAGGAGTTTTCTTCTTTATTTAGATTTTTGTAGCTCATTTGATAGGTGTTTTAATTTTGTATTAGTGTTGGCTAGATATAGAATAGGGTCTGTGTCTAAAAAGTGTCCATAAAATGTAAAAAAAAAGTCCTCATGGTTGCTATGTGTGCAGGGACGAATGGCAAAAATCTGCTGAAAAAAGCTGTGTAGTGGTCTACAGACCCCATCGATGGTCCATTGGTCCATCCACAGACCGTGGATGGCGTCCGTAGATCCCAGGTAAGTATCTAAATTTTCTAAGTGTCAGAGTGACCTTAGCGGGGTCTCGTGGGCCTAAAATTAGTGTTTGCCTGCCCCGACCTGGACTCCTTATAAATAAAAAAAACCCTTTCATTTAAACTTCCCTCACTTCCATAATTCCCTCCCAACCATTTCTAACCTCCACCTCCCACCAGAACCTCGCCCACTGCTCCACACACTACATGGAATAGAGCCAGGCAGGTGAGCTCCGACGTGGTCACTGACCCTAGTCTGAGGTGGGGGCCACACCGATCGGCTCACAGGCTAGCTCAAAGTCCCCATCCGGCTACAGCTCCAGCGGCAGCACCGCCTCTTTATCTGAGTCTCATAGCACAGGAGATACTATAGTACCCCTTCCCCCCATTCTGAGCCTGCACCAGTTGCTACGGAGCTAAACAGGTGGTGCATGGAGGGCTAATTTCAGATATACACCGATGCTCGCATGCTGAATGAGCACGAGAAGATGGACCGACTAGTCACTGAGGAGCGCTGGGTTCTGATAAGTAGCCTCCACACCGCTCCAGTCATTGAGGAGCTCTTCTGGAGGCACAGGTGTGAGTGGATGGCACAGACTCCCGGCACATATAGCGATGAGATAGTACGGGAGTTCTATGTTTCCTATGCCACCACCGTCAGAGGTTCCATCTCCAAGCAGGCCAAGCCCGCCGCTCAGCCTCCACTTGAGTCCACCTTAGTGCGGAGATTTCCAATTGATATATCAGAGGTCACACTCTGCAGATTTATCTTTGGCCCAGACCACACTCTACCCATCAATATAGCAGAGTTCGACTATCGGATGGGCATCATTCAGAACGGGGAATTTCAGAGGAATGCTGAGCAGAGGGAGTCACTTTTGAGGTGGCTAGAACGACATCTTTCTATGGATGGAGAGCACACTGAGTGGGTCTGTACACCTAGCTTGGGCATTAGGAAGGCTACACTGAACTTCGCTGCGATGTTCTTCTGGATGCTGGTGCAAAATCGACTGTCCCCTACTCAGGCGGACAGTGTAGTCACATGGGATCGAGCAGTGATGGTTGCAGCTATTGTAGCAGGGCTTGAGATAGACTTTACCCGCATCTGATTGTGGAGATTCATGAGAGAGCCTTCAAGGCCACCACCACCTTGCCCTTCCCGTGCCTCATCTTCCAGCTATGCAGGGATGCGCCTGTTCCTGTGTGGCATTATGACTGGTTGCTTCATGCAACCAATATTCTTGATATCGGGCTTATTCGGGATGACTCCAATTTAGCCATACCTCGTAGGGACCCACATATTGAGGTACCACCACTGGGAGACGATCTTGCTGCGGATGTGGAGCAAATATAGGTTGATGACACTGCCCCTCTAGCCCCTACATCGGATGCCTACGCTCTTCCATCTTCGGCCACTAGTCAGGCCCCTAGTTCCGCTCGAGCCACACTACCCTCCGGATCCACTCTTGTTCCTCTAGCTCGACTTCAGAAACTGGAGTCTCAGATGGCCACACTGCTGCAGCATATGAAGTTGTGAATGCAGCGCTCTATTGCTGAGTCCGAGGCCAGGATGGAGCACATGTTGGATCATAAGGTTCAGGCCGTTCATAAGTGCCTGGATGCTTTTGAGGAGAGAGTTTTGGAGAGTCCAGCCCCGACCGTTGATGTGACCACTTTCAAGCAGGAGTTGGCGAGCCTCCGTGCTGATGTTGCTGTACTCCTAGACCCCCCAGAGACTGAGCCAGAGTCTTTCCCTACAGTGGTGGAGGATGATGTGGTGCTGACAACCTTATTCAGCAATGTTATACCGCCACCACATTCCTCCCGTGCTGCTGGGAAATGCCACCGCTCCGACCGCACTTCTGATGTTGATGAGGAGTGTAGAATGAAAAATAACGAGCGCCAGCAGACTGAGGAGGCTCGGAGGGCATCAATCCTAGATGAGGAGCTGAGATAGCAGTGGGCTATGGAGATTTGTGTGGGCCCATCGGGTAATGTGAGCACTACTGAGGGTTCTATTAGTGTTGATGCGGGCGCTACTGATGGCGTCCTGAGTATTGATCCAGCGGGCTCCGGGAAACCGGACCCACCCGCTTCTTGAGTGGTCTTCAGCGCATTTGCGCCACAGGTTTGGTTCACCTTCACCTTATGCCTTATTTTTTTGCTTTCTGTGCATTGAGGGAAATCGTACCTTATTTTTTTGGGGGTGGGGTAAATGTATTAGAGCGTTCGGGTGAAGTCTGAGTAACCCAACTCATAATCCTCCTTTGGGGTTTTCTTACCTGGGTTCTTTTCCCCTAAAGGAGTGTTTACTTTTATGTTGAACCGACATGTTTAGGAATGTATGTGTAGAAGTAAGTAGAAGAATAAAGGCATAATGGCATAAAAACATGAAATTGGTACCCGTCCAAAACTTATGAAATGTGCTAGAATCTATGTGCTTGATGAGTCGAATGTGTTAGCTCTTAATATGACATGATAAAGAACCAATTTGACCTCATGACTTAAGCTAAAACTTGAACTGGGTAATCTGATAATCCGATAATGAAATAATGTGCCAAGTGTGAGTGAAAAAAGTTTGAATTTTCAGACAGTAATGTGTCAATCTAGAACTTGCCCCGTTGGTCCTGCTAAGATAATCTAGGCTAGAAGTTGGGAAATGATCATAGACCATAGTTCTAATAAAGTCCACTCAAGCCTAAAATGGTCCAACCAAATGAATAAATGTTCCCCTTGATCCAAATGTTTGAGCGTAATGTAGACCATTTCTTTCAATACACCTAACTCACCTTCCTTAAAAATAATTATTTTGGCCCTGGTCCCTCCTTGGACATATGCACCTTGACTTAGGCCAAAAGTCTTAGTTAAGGGTGGCTAATTCAAAAAGTTACCTTCATCTTTGCCCCAGTCTGACATCATATTGTGCACCTCAACTCATGCAAAATACATAAGTTGAGGGTGTCTATGAAAGAGGAAACCAAAAAAAAAGTGTATGAAAAGAGTTTTGTGTTGAAGGGAGAAAAAGAAAAGAAAAGAAAGAAAAAGATGTGATTTTTATTCAAAAGATGAATGACAAAAGTGCTGAAAGAAATAAAGAAAAATGAAGGAAAAGAAAGAGAAAAAAAAAGTGAAAAAAATATGAGCTATAAAGTCAAAAGTCACATCTGTGTTGAGGAGAGTCAAGGGAAAGAAAAGAAAATTAAAGGATGTCAAGAATAGGTTGAGAAAAGAGGTAAAAAGGCAATGTAATGTCAAGGAGGGAAGAAAGTCACTAAAAAGTACCTAAATATATCCTACCTGACCCTGAGCCTACGTTACATGCCAAGAAAGTCCTATAGTGATCTTAGTGACTAGTTTGGAGAGTCTATGTAGTGAAAATAAGGGCAAGCCTATGGTATTGAGCACTAAATGTACTTGAAGTCACTTCTGAGCGTGAGTGTTGAATGAATCCTTAAACCCAAAATTCATATTTATTGTGTAAAAAAGGGATTTCGTTTGAAGTGAGGGCACTAGTTACATTGTTGGAAAGTTGGTACCTTGGTGATTGTGAAAAGTGTATGTTGTGATGTCTATTGGTCAATCTATGTCATATCTTGATATGCACGAGTTAGCTTGTTCAGTCTAGATGAAAAGGTTTGCATTAAATAAGGGATGTCAGTTAGAAAGCCATGTGATTGCTTGAGTTTGAACGTCTGCTGCTACACAAGTGTCGTTTAGAGTTTTAGTGAGTTGCGTGAGGACACACAACGAGTTTAAGTTGAGGGTGTTGAGATACCGTGAGTTTACGGTATTTTTGATACATTTCACTTATAAGTTGTGTGTGTCTAGAGCTATATTGTGTTAGAATTAATGTTTATGTGCTATGTTTGCAGGAAATAGGCTTGGAAGCGGTTGATGGAGACGAAAGTTGAAATTATGCAGAAGGGGCCACCCACGGAAGTGATCCACCGACCGTCGATGAGCAGGCATAGATGGAGCATCAGGAATGTCTGAATAAGTATGGAACTACAGAGAAACTGACGGACCGTAGGTCGACCCATGGGCCGTCCTGTACATCCATCGTTGATGATCTGGGAGTTGAAGTTCTAGTACCTGATGAAAAATCCTAAGTATGGAGCCACAGAAGGGGACCTACGGACCATAGGTCGACCCACAGTCCGTAGGTCGAGTCGTCAAATGAAGCCGCGTTCCAGAAGTTTATTTCCTTATTTCATTTTGTTTTTATTTGGGACTTGTTTTTCTATAAATAGGATTTATAAACCTCATTTTTGGGGGTTAGATATTATTGTAAATTCTTAGTTTTTGGTGTTTTGGGAATTAACTTGCAAACTTTAGCAATTTGATTTCCATAATTTGTTTGATAAAATTTTGACTTTGAATTTCAATTCAAGATTCGGGTTTTCACCAATTCTTCTTGTAAGTTCATGAATTCTTTTTACCCAAGTATGAATTGTGTTCTTTCAAGAATAAGTAGCTAAATCCACAACTAGGGTTGTGGGAACCATGAGCAATTAACAAAGTATGAATAATAATTAAGTAATTCTTGAATAGTGTCCATGCGTGCATTGTTAATTCTTTCAGTTAGAAGTCTTTTTAACGGTTGCAAACGTTAGAACCCGCTTCGTTTCTACTTGCCGGACCAAGGAGGTAGTTAATGAGAAAAGAATTAACAACAGAGATTTAGTGGATGCTATCTAATAGTCTAATGTCAATTGGTGCGAGGGTAAAAACTAAACCATACATTGATGTGATGTCTAATCTGAGGTAAAAGTAAGGGTTAGTAAAGTACACCCTCGTAGCTGGACCAAGGTGCGTAGTGACATTCCCTATTTAGAGGACCAATGACTTAGGGATACATAACTTACCAACTTTGCATGTAAAACACTAGGAAATGATTACTATTTTTAGAATTACCGCGTTAAGAGCTTATGGGTAACACATATACCCTAGTTTCTTTCTCATATTGATAATACCAAAGTTGAATCTTTCTTACTTGTTACTTAATTAACACTCTGTTACTTGCTTACAAAATCCCCCCTTTCTTTACTTGACTCGGAAATAATTTGACTAAACGGATATAATAGTGAGTTAAGTTTAAGTTTAAACCATTTTCCTCGTGGGATCGACCCCAACCTACAAGTTGGGTTCTTTACTTGATAACGATCGCTTATACTTCTTTAGGGAGGTTTAATTTGAGCGTATCAAAAGAAGAAGTAGCCATGAATGCCAAGTATCCTCACCTTTTTCCTTCCAATCCCGGTTCATCTTGAGGTAATAGTTCCTCTCCAGTCTTTCACTTACTCTTGCATAAAATTCACCCTCAGTATCTTATTCCTTCAGTTGTTCTTGCATTTAAGTATATTTGCATGTTTATGGAACTCAGTTCAGTTAGATATGAGTTTCTAGTATTTAGTGGTAGGTATTACTACTCCTTCCCTCCATACTCAGCTAGTTTAGACTTCATTCGAGGACGAATGTTCCCAAGGGGGTGATAATGTAACACCCCGGATTCAAGAAAGAGCCAAATAGCAAATTTTCAGAGTTGCAGGTGCCACCGACGGAGGCCAAATCACGGATCGTAGGTATAGTCCGTAGGTTGGCCACCTAGAATATCTAGAAAATCATGACCCACAGCAGGACCTACAAACTGTTGGTGGGTCCACAGTTCGTGGTCCAGTGTCCGTGGATCGTGACCCCCTAGTCTAGTCCCAAACGCTAAACGACACCCTAGCAAGATGGACCGTTGGTCAGTCCATGGTCCGTCGGTCAGGGTCCATCGATGGCCTCGTTAGCTTTTAAGTAATGGTCATTTTGTTCTTTTCCCCTATGTATTGTGCAACTAAGCTACGTCATTTAATACCTAAACTATGTTATTTTACTCAGTTTAAGCCTAATAATCTAGTCGGAACCTAACCAAAACATTTATTCACCAAAAATCATCCAAACTTAGAGCAAAAAGAGAAGAAAGAGGTGCTAGCTTCCCAAGAACAGTCAGAAGGTTTGCTTCAAGTTTAGCCCCGAAATGGAAGGATTTCTCCGTAGATTTTGTCACCAGGTATATGGGATTTCACTAGTGGGTTCCTTTCATCCACTAGGTCCCTAGAATTCAGTCAGTTCCTTGATTTTCTATATCTTATTTAGACTTAGGGTTTCTAAAACCTTGGATATTTACTGTGATTTAGCTGTTGTAGTGTCCTAATTCGAAATAGCATGTTTCTTGGAAAGTTTGTTTAGTTCCTTGTATGAAACTCATAACCCTAGTTGTGTAGATTCTCTTAGTTTAGAAATTACAGTTACTAGGTCAGATAAACAGATAATCATGCTCCAGATATCAAATGTTACATTATCACTATATAAATGTTGCACTTTCAGTTAGCATGTCAGTATTTTGAGCTACTCAGTATTTCAGTTACATTTCAGTCATATACATATTCAGTTGGGAGTAGACTTAACACCGAATTGGACTAGGGTTCAGCATACCCTCATAGTCCCAGAACTACGTGCCCCTGTATGAGTATAATTCCTCTCTGTTGGGCATCAGATTTAGTGATTACGCTAGTCATGCCTTTATACCCCTGGCAAGGTATATTGGGTCCTCTCGATGGGGCATATACATCGGACTCCACGCTTAGCTCACGTGGATTTATGTCGGTTAGTAGTAGCTCCCACAATCAGACTCATAGTGTATTTGACCAGGTTTTCAGTATATACTTCAATATTCAGTTTAGCATGTCATGTTCTTGATTAGTACTTGGTCATTCCATTTAGTTTAGCTTTTCAGTTATGTTTTCAGTATGTACATTCTTGCTCAGTTTATGTCATTGCTCAGTATATTTTGTTCAGCTTAATATCTATATCCTGCATACCCAGTATATTCCAAGTACTGACGCATACTCTGCGCTACATCCTTTCATGAAGTAGGTTCAGGTACTTAGCATTCAGATCGCGCTTAGATCGATTCTCGGTCCTCACTCAGTAACTTCAGTGGTGAGTCTTCATATTCCGAGGACAGTAGACATGTTTTCATTTTAGTCTTTACTTTTAGTTTTCAGGTTTTGTTAGAGTTAGTTGGGGAGCATGTCCCAGCAACTCAACTCAGTTAACGGATTTTCAAACATAGTAGTAGAATCAGCTTGAATTGGTAAGGTTAATATTTCAGTGTTACTAAACTCTTAGTATGGTTTATATATTCAGTCTAGTTGGGTATTCCCCACTTTCAGTTATCTCTTGTTTTATTTTCCGTCCAGTACATATTTTATTTAGTTATTCTCGTATGCTTGATATATGCCAGACACAGGGTTAGTTTGGGGTCACTCGTGATCCTAGGTCCCGTGTTACGTCAAGGGGTTAGCCTAGGGGCGTGACAAAAGGAATAGTCATAAACATGCGCATATCATCATCAAAGGAAAAGCAAAATTAAGTTACTAATCCAAGCAAAAACATCATAAAATAGCTCATTAAATCTTGAATCAAATATAAGTAAGAAAACATTTCACCAAACCATAATTCCTTAATTTGTGAGAAAACCTTTCACAATTTCATTGATGCCAATCTTATAGCAACCTAGATCATAAAACAATCTTTTTCATAAATCATGCATAAGTTCTTGAAAACATCATTCATAGTTTCATAATATCTTTATAAGTTCATGCAAATTAGGGTTCATAGTCAAAATTATTATCAATGCATGAGTTGACATGGAATTAGTTGGAAAACATGTAATTGAATCTAAATCATCAAAATAATATCATAATCAATGAATTGAATCCACACAAATATAACCCATGAGGAATTGAATAAAAACCTAACCTACATAATTGAAATTAATTTGAAGAGACTGAGAAACATTTGGGCTTAATGGGTGAATGGAACTTATTGATGAAGCCCTCCATACCTTGATATTGAAGACCTAAGAAACTGATGAAGAAAGGAGACTTGAACTTGAAGAACCCTAGAATACTTGAGAGCGTTGGAGAAAAATCCTTTGAGAGGAACTTGGAGATTTTTGGGAGATTGATTTCGGAAGGGGTATATTTAAGACCAAAATTAGTTATAGGTTCCCATTTAAATAGGCCAAACGACGTAGTATAGGAATTAGTTGAATAGATAAAGACAAAAACACACTTTAAAATAACTGCCAGACAGTCATATAGTTGTGACCTACGGACCGTAATGGTCAACCGTAGGTTGAGTGACTGGGGCCTAAATCTTGGGGTAATTCTACGAGTCATTTCTACTGACTGTCAAACTTTCTACGGTCCGTACACCTCAAATTTCAATTCAAAATTTCACTAAGTCTGAGACCTTTCTACGGAACCTTTGTATGGCTCGTATAACAACCTATGATCCGCCAAAATTTCCTTAGGACTGAGGTCTTACACAAAATATATAAATCCATCCTATGAATACCATCTATGACTTGTCAAAACTCCTACGGTTTGTCCTGTCAAGTCGTAGGTCAATCTCGAGGAACTTAATTTTCCAAAACTCACTTTGGGTTCTATGATGCACTTCTTACAGCCCGTATGACTTCATACAGTCCATAGGTCGGACTCATAGACCACCGACTCAACTAATTTTCTACAACTTTCTCCTCAATTTGTCTTTCTAACTTCCGAGGTGTTACAATATCTCCTCCTTGGGAACATTCATCCTCAAATGGGATTCCAACTAGCATGAATATAGTAGGAGAGAAGCTAACAATCCAATATGAATGTGCTGGAATCAGAATGCATCATCAACTCTATCCTCATATCCAGTGGTAGCAGGAGGCACATCAGAACGTGCTGGAATATCTATGCTCAGGTCATCAGGGATCTCCACAGTCCCAAAAATCAAAAACATATCAGTGGACTTCAGCTGGTCCACATCCTTCTTCAACTCCACAATCGTGGCCTTTAAGACCGTCACCTCATGAGTAGCTCCCTGATCCCTCTCACACACCTTGATTCTTGTTGTGAGGGAATCAATAGAAACTCTAAGAGGTGTCAATGCAGCAGTGAGAGCTCTCTCAATCATCCCAGGAACTGTGGCCTCTAGCCTGGAGGCACGCACATCAGCAAAATAGGCTAAGTGACCCATCCATAGTAGCATGGCCTGGGTGAGTGGAGGTCGGGATGCAGTACTACTAGCAGCAACTCTAGGAGGTGGGGGAGCAGAAGAAGAACTCGGAGTCACAGAGGGGGCAGAGCTAGAAATACCTGAAGGCCTAGTGGCCGGAGTAGGCAATACTGCCTCTGCAGGTAATGTCTCAATATCAACCACCGGGGAAGTATCCACCGGAGATGCCTTCCGTCTCTCAGCCTCGTCCTTGCGATACTCTGCCTCAATACGTCAGAGGTCAGTAGAGGAGGTTGGGGTCACCTCCACATCCCTATTCTCATAGCATGGAATACGGGCCTGTCTGCATAGCTCGCTGATCAACAGCGGAAATAGAAGAGATGTCTGACGCTGTTTGGCCCTCATTTCCATCTCTTGTCCAATGATCATACTTAAATTTAGACTCTTTCTAGCAATGATAGAACCAAGACAGGCCGTCTTTGTGTAGCGGAGGATAGACTCGTTCTGGAATGGCATGATTGTGCTGCTAATAAACCCAAACCAGTACCTCACCGCCACATTTAGATCTTTCTTCTCGCACCCCGGCTTCAATACACCTAGGAGTACCGTCATAAAAGAGAGGAGCCAGCAAACTTTTTATGTCCTCCAATGCCGTTCTCTTGATCATACTCTGGTAGTCATCTGCGATGATGTGAATGGATCCCAAGACGGCGTTTCTGTCGTCACCATCACACTTTACCTTCTTCCCCCGGACAATCACTGAATCCACTGGTTTGAAGGTGTTGTCTTTCTTCTTACCTTGTGGTACCAACTCACCGTTGGCGGAGTAGAACTCATGGACCCAATTAGGAATGTAGGGGCCCCAGGGCTTAGTGAAGATCTCAAACTTGTGGGACTTTAGGGTGCACTATATTTCTAGATACCTGTCGACCACACCATCTGTGGACAATCTCTTTTACTCAATGATAGTCCTCAGTCCCTCGGCCTTTAGTCTGGTAAGAGACCGGGGAGGAGGACTTTGTACAGGTGGTGCTGCGACCACAATTTGAACTGAAGCTGGAGGGGGAGGATAAGCCAGATGCACCAGAATCCTAGACGGATTATGAATCCCCTTTGAAAGCAGTTCTGCTCTCTGAGCAAGTATAAGTTGTTCATCCTCAGGCTCAGAGATAGAAGTCTGAGAATCCAGGAGGTCTCCGTCACTTTCTGATGAGGTAAGGTGAGTCGCGTAGACTCCCTCACTGTCAGAGCTGGCCTCTGGTGACTCAACTACGGGCGTCTTGCCCTTTCCTTTCCGTTTTCCTCCCTTGGTAGGGAGTTTATATGTTTTTGCCTTGGAAGCAGCTGTTTTCTCATTGATTACGACTCCTCTTGCCCGCTTTAGGGGCGACATGTCTCTTCCTGACACTTTGGGTATAGCCATATCTGCAGACCACATAGAAAAATGTTAGAAACAATTCAAGAAAAGTGCAGAAATCAAGTTGCAGAAAGACTCACCGACTAGTTCAGTGAGTCGCCGAGTCACTTAGGCGTGCCAGATCGGGCTCGCCGAAAGGACCAGCTTAAAAAATTTTCATAAAAAAGACATGTAGGCAATGCTCTGGGCCATTCGGTGAATCGCCAACACCAATCGGCAAGCTCAGGCTATCCCGCCGAATATTACAGTGTATTTTATGGGTTAGGGGCACAAAAAGGGCGATCTAAGGAACCTTTCGGCGAGCGCAGGCTTCCCGCCAAAAGTTACAGAATCAAATTAGCCAAAAGATGAAATTAAGGGGGATTAAAGGGGGACATTGGCAAACCGCCGTACCATTCGATGAGCTCGACGTAGCTCGCCAAACGGCCGAACGTGCCAGTTTTCAACCCCATTTCCCAAAATCAAGCCCGCAGCCCCCGAAATCAAAATCAGACACACACATCATGCAATTAAGCCCAGACCCATACGACCCTTGCCCTCGGGGTACTCAGACTTCCCCCGATTTGGCCAAAATTGGCCATTTGACGACTTTTGCCCTTAGGAATGAAGTCAAACGCTCCATCACCGGGCAAATTACGTCATTTGGCACAACTCGGGGCTACTTAGACTTCACCCAACTAGACCCATTACAAAATTACCGGAACCCAACAGTTTGGAACAAATTTTAATGCACAAAACACGGGAATCGATCTAAAGTACGGGGTTCGGAAAACCAACCTGTAAGCCAAATTGAGAAATTGAAAATCCAGGCTGCAAAGTATTCCAATTCCGAGTAAGAGATTACACAAAAATGCGAGAAAAATTGTAAACTATTGAAGATTAACTAATAGGTGAGGGAGTACGAGAGTTGAAAATGAGAGAATATGAAGGATTTTGAAATTTCAAACTGTTTGGCCTTTAAAACCTTTCAGTTCACGGTACCATTGGTGAAGTAAGTCATGCTCGCCGACCCACTCGGCGATGCGCCGAGGGGTACTTTACCTCGCCGAGTTTTACAGAACCTCCAAGAAATCTAGGGGTTCAAACGGCAGAAAAAAGTGGGCTCGCCGACCTGTTCGGTGAGTCACCGATTAAGCAATTAGCCTGTCGAGATTTACAGACTTCCACCTCAGGCTTGGTGGGTCCAACGGCGATCCAAGTTGGGCACGACAACCTATTCGGCGTGTCACCGAATGGACTTTTGGCTTGCCAAACTGCCCATTTTCCAACACTTTTCACCTTTCAACCTGCACAATCAACACCCGTTATTCAAAATCAAAAACCAAAGGATTAAAAAATTGGGTTGCCTCCCAAGAAGAACCTTAGTTAACATCGTCACACGATGAGGATCCCGAATTAAGCTTCATTTTTGAGGTTTACCATTGTGTCACTAGGCAACCCCCCTTGTTGTCTTGGATTCAAATGTGAAGAAATTTGACCCATTTGGGTCTCCAGCTGCTTAATAGAGACTGAGTGAGAGGTCACCATCTGATTGAGAGTTGATACATCCTCTTTCGACTCTTTCAAAACTTTGTCGGGCCCTTCGACTCTGTTAAGAATGCGTGAGAGCATATCTTCTGTCCGGCTACCTTCAGAGTCCTTGGGCTTTTGACGCTCATGTGTAGGAACATACCTAGCCTTCTCCCCTTCTCTTTCCTACCAAGTGGCGTTACAATCACACCATTCTCTGTCACGGTCTCTCTAGCCCTCATCTCTATTCCATCCTTGTTTTCCACCCGGTCTTGGGTAGTTTGAATGATAACCTCCTCCTTGGTTGGCTAGGAAGTTCACTTCCTCATTGTACAACGCTTCAAAGTTGTCTTCATCGGGGTTTACTCCACCAACACCCACGGCATTAACACTTCTTGCACCAGCACCCATGACATTTTTAGCCAAGATATCTAGCTGGGTCATCATTTCGGCCATGTTTTGGTCTCTCTCTTGATCCTTTTCGATCTGCTCTTTTGTCATTTTATAAGTAAGAGGAGAGACTTGGTCTTCACGAGTGTACCATGCCCTGTTGATCTTGGTCATGCAATTAAGGAGTTGGGACACTATTGCATAGGGCTGTTGCATTATACCACCCGAAGAAAGTTGATCAGCCACTCCTTTTTTTACCGAATCGAGGCTTCTATAGAAATATTGCAGCAGCACATTAACTGGAATTCCATGGGTTGGGCACTGAAGCACCAGCTTTTTAAATCTCAACCATGTCTCATGGATTGGTTCACCTTCCAAGCGTTTGAAATCTTGGATGCCATCCCTTAGAGTCATCATTTTCGATGGGGTAAAGAATCTCACTTGAAATGTTGTGGTCAGCTCATCCCATGAGGTAATATAGTCCCTCGGTAACTCAGCCAACTATTTAATAGCTTCACCCATCAAAGAGAACGGAAAGAACCTGAGAGGAACCGATTATGTCGATATGTTCTTATATGATAACGTCCCACAAACATCCACGAAGTTCCTGATATGCTCATTGGGATCCTCATGAGCCAGCCCCTCAAACAATCCTTTCAATTTTAGGAGCTGAAGCATTGTGCTTGTAATGTGAAAAACCGCGTTTCCTTCAGCCGGAGGTAAACACATGGCACCAACACCACCCACTTGGTTTGGGTCATTAACATCATTGAGGTTCCCAATGTCGTCTTGGTGGCCCACTTGGCTACCATTACTTCCGCTAACGCTCATCTCCTCCTCTGTTTAACACAAACACAAAACCAAAAATTAAAATAAGTAGAGTCAATTATAACTACAAAGATCACAATTCAACTTCAATAAAAGAATTTTAAACAACACCACTCCCCGGCAGCGGCGCCATTTTGATTAACGTTTCAAGCACACCTCATCCAATTCTAGGTTCAAACGATTGTTGAGCAGTATAAAACCCAACTAAGAGTTAGGGTCAAACCCACATGGAGCGGTACATGTTCAAATTCAATTAAGAAGTATGAATGTGATCTAATTAGATATAGGAATAGAAATTATCGAAAAAGACATGAAGCAAATCAAAGAGGTGACATTAAATATAAGATGGGGGTTTTGGTTTGCAATTATCAACTACTATGCAGTCACAAACAATTTAAAATAACAATAGGAGAGGAATTCTCGGGATGGGATCGATTATAGGCAAATTTCGATATATGGGTAATTGAAACTACTAGTAAATAACTAAATATCAGTGGGTAGGCTAGGCTATAAGTGAAATAGCTTTCTCTCGAACAACTATTCCGCTTCAAGTGATTTCTCTCGAACATCAACAAGCATAGCAATTAAAAACAACCCACAACCTTAATACATCTTCTCTCTCGAGCAAGATGGGTAGGATTGGGTTTAGGACTCACTCTCTCGAGCTGAACCCAAAACCTACAAACCATTAATCACAAGACTTAGCCCCAAAACTTCTCTCTCGAGCAAGTTAAGAACACAAAATTAGAACTGTATTTGCAACTACAATTCATAAATGAAACCTCAGCTAATGATTAAACCCACTTGAATATAGCATTTAAACTAGTAATTAACAATACCCATAAACTAATTCAACCCATAATAACATGATCACACCCCAAGAATTGGGGTTTTAGCAAAACATCATAAAAGCGTGAAAACGGTTACCAAATCGATTAGCCATTAACTGGGTAAGAGTAATTAAGCCTTTACAATGCTTCAATTTGCAAAAAATTCGAAGCCCACTTGCAAAATCTCCAAATTGAGTCTCAAAAAGCCTTCAAGTCTACTAAGAAACTATCAAAAACTCAAGATAAAACTTTTCTAAACTAATTGAGCATTCTTTTATACTAAGTTAACTGTTTAAAATCTAATTTATAGTTGCCAAAAATAAACCACGAAGGGCCATTAGGCAAGGTAAGTCGGGCTCACCGAGTGGTTCGGCGAGCCGCCCTCTGCTCTTTCTATCGCCTTTTTGCATGAGTTCTCAGCTTCCTCAAGTCTTATAACTTTGGGTGATCACTCTTTGCATCGCGGAACTGCTCGACTCTTCACCGACTGCCCTCTTCTGTCGCCGATTTGGTTTCTTCCCTCAGGGCTGGCACACTGGAACTTTAGGCGGTTGAAATATCCACTCGGCGGTCCGCCAAGTGCTCTTGGCGATAATCAGGCTCGCCTTTCTTCACTTCGTAAGTTTTTTAAATTCCTTTTTGCCTGTTAGTGTTCTTGCTTGCTCCTCAATTCATATACCTAAAAATCAAGGCTATAACATCAGTTTATGGCACAAATTAAGCATTTAAGGACACAAAATCTATATAAACAAAGCCCCAAATGAGTTCAAATCTCGGACTCATCAACACCCTCAACTTAAACTTTTGCTTGTCCTCAAGTAAAACTCAAGATCAGTAGTTCAAAAAGGTTGTCTCAAATAGTGCTACATAAGACTCAACATAAATACACACAACAAGGTTCAACTTACTCATGCAATGATCAATTGTGCACTCAAAGATTCAAATTGTGACTCACCATTATCAAAGATACTCAAGTTCACAATACTTGCTTCAAATGCAAGTCCAAGCTCAACAAAGGTACTCAAATGCCCTCACAACAAAGATGATTCTGTAGTTACACACAATTTCTCAACAATTTAAAGTTTCGGAATCACATACAACTCTCACACTCACAAAGATGAACACATGCATGACTTTACCCATAGGTTTGCCCTTATTTTCCAATCGACATTCATTTCAGCTCACTCAAGATCACAAAGGTCTTTTCACGGCTTGTAACGGGGCTGAGTGTCAGAGTATGGTCATTTAGGCTTAGTGGCTGCTACCTTCATTAAGTATGGTTTGAACATCATCTTCGACTTTTTCTTTAACATTTCAAATATACTCACAATCCACCCCATTATTCAAATTAATATGAACTATCGGATACCCCATTTGTTTTGCAATTTCCACCACTTTATTTCACAACTTTTTCATTCTTTTTCTTTGCTTCTTTTATGTTTTTTTTTTTTTAACATAGACGGGTTGCATCTTTTTCAAACCATTACTCAAAGGGGGATTTCTCACACTTCTTGACTTTCCTTCTCTTTTCACCACACCCCCAACTTAGGCTTTTGGCCTAAGTTGGCTATTCAAACAAACCACACTTCATAAAGTTATGGGTGAATGGAATAAAGAGAGGTCATAATTGTTCAAGTTTCTTCCAAGAAAAAGGGTAAGGCTCAAAATGTGCCAAGCAAGGCTCACTCATCTCACAAGGTTGGCCACAAAAGAGATATATTGTCAAATTGCTGCACTCTTCAAAATTGTTGCCTAAGCTCATTTCAAGTGCTTGCATTACTTAGTCAACCGGACCAACGGGGCAAATTCTAGGTGTCATCACACACACTATTCAAGGTAATCTCATCACACAAGGCATTGGCACCAATATCAAATAACACTCCACACTTTTTAGCTAGTGTGCAATGTTCATCACAAGAGACTCATTCGATAACCGGCTAGTCACAACGAGATGCTAAAAGTTCACACATTGTCTATGCAACTTCATTGGCCTCATCGTAGCCACAAATGCATTTCGTTCAATTAAGAGCACTATTCAAGTCATCGGTATTGATCATAACCGACACTCAAATTAGCTCAAGAACAGCCACAATCACACACAAAAGAGGTGGCAATTCAATTTTTTTAAAATTTGGTTCAAAACCATTCAAAAGAAGGGCCACAAGCTAAAATATCCACAATGTCAAGATCAAAACACAAATATAGATGAACAAAACCCAATATTCACAAACAAAACAGAATCACAAGAGGTAGGTATGGAAATACCTCACCCCACCCAACAAAAAGAAGCAGTTGTCCTCAAATGCAACTAAAACAAAGATAATCAATAAAAATTATAGAGAGGGAGGTAAAAATCATCTTGTCTACTCAGTCAGTCCGTCTATCAGGGCATCAATGCCCGGGGTAACACTCTGAGGGTGGGCATCAGTGTCCAATGGAGCATTAATTGTAGCTGCATTAGACCCAGTCATAGTAGTGTCTCTCAAGGAGATCCTCATCAGTCTCAGCCTCAAACTCTGCAGCATCATCATCAATTCTATCCTCATCTCCGGTGGTAGTCAGAGGCACATCAGAACGCACTGGAATATCTGTGCTCAGGTCATCAGGGATCTCCATAGTCCCACAAATCAGAGACATATCAGTGGACTTTAGCTGGTCCACATCCTTCCTCAACTCTACAATCGCGGCCTTTAAGGTCGTCACCTTATGAGTAGCTCACTGATCTCTCTCACACAACTTGATTCTTGCCGTGAGGGCATTAATATAAACTCTAAGAGGTGTCAATGCAGTAGTGAGAGCTCTCTCAATCATCCCAGGAACTGTGGCCTCTAGCCTGGAGGCATGCACATCAGTAGAATAGTCTAGGTGCCCCATCCGTAGCAGCATGGCATGTATGAGCGGAGGTCGGGATGCAGTAGCACTAGAAGCACCTCTAGGAGGTAGGGGAGCAGCAGAAGAGCTCGGAGTCACATAGGGGGCAGAGCTAGAAATACCTGAAGGCCCCGTGGCCGGAGTAGGAACTACTGCCTCTGCAGGTAATGTCTCAATATCAACCGCCGGGGAAGTATCCACCAGATCTGCCTTCCTTCTCTCAGCCTCGTCCTTCCGGTACTCAGCCTCAATATGCCGGAGGTCAGTAAAGGATGTGGGGGTCACCTCCACATCCCTCTTCTCATCACGCAGAACATGGGCTCGTCTGCACCGCTCGGTGATTAACACTAGAAATTGAAGAGATGTCTGACGTTGTTTTTCCTTCATGGCCATCTCTTGTCCACTGATCATACCTAAATTTAGACTCTTCCTAGCAATGATAGAGCCAAGACAGGCCACCTTTGTGTGGCAGAGGATAGACTCGTTTTGGGATGGCATGATTGTGCTACTTCTAAACCCAAACTAGTACCTCACCACCATATTTATATCTTTCTTCTCGTTGGGCACTCTGGCTTCAATCCACCTAGGAGTACCGTCAGAAAGGAGAGGAGCCAGCCAACATTTCATGTCCTCCAATGTCGTTCTCTTGATCATACTCTGGTCTTCATCTGCGATGTTGTGAATGCATCCCAAGATGACTTTTATGTCGTCACTATCACACTTTACCTTCTTCCCCCGTAAAATCACTTAATCCACTGGTTTGAAGGTGTTGGCTTTCTTCTTCCCTTGTGGTACCAACTCACCGTAGGTGGAGTAGTACTCCTGGACCAAATTAGGAATATAAGGACCCCGGGGCTTAGTGAAGATCTCAAACTTGTGGGACTTTGGGGTGCGCCATATTTCTGGATACCTGTCCACCACACCATCTGTGGACAATCTCTTTTCCTCAATGATAGTCCTCAGTCCCTCAGCCTTTAGTCTATTGAGAAACCGGGGAAGGATGACCCTGTATAGGTGGTGCTGGGACCACAGTCTAAACTGAAGCTGGAGGGGGAGGATGAGTTGGAGGAACCTGAATCCAAGACCAATTATGAATCCCCTTTGAGCACAGTTCTGCTCTCCGGGCAAGTAGAAGTTGTTCATCCTCAGGCTCAGATATGGAAGCTTCAGAATCCAGGAGGTATCCCTCGCTTTGTGATGAGGTAAGGTGAGTCACGTAGACTCCCTCACTGTCAGAGCTGGCCTCCGGTGACTCAACTACCGGTGCCTTGCCCTTTCCTTTCCCGTTTACTCCCTTGGTAGGGAGTTTAGATGTTTTTGCCTTGGAAGCAGCTGTTTCCTCTTTGATTACGACTCCTCTTGCCCGTTTGTGGGGTGGCATGTCTCTTCCTGACACTTTGGGTATAGCCATATCTACACACCACCTAGAAAAATGTTATAAAAAATTCAAGAAAAGTGCAGAAATCAAGTTGCAGAAAGACTCACCGACTGGTTCGGCAAGTCACCGAGTAGCTTAGGAGAGCCAAATCGGGATCTCCGAAAGGACCAGCTTAAAAAAATTTCAGAAACAATACATAACGGCAAGACTCAGGGCCCTTCAGCGAATCGTCGACACCAATCGGCGAGCTGAGGCTAGTCCGCCGAATATTATAGTGTATTTTAAGGGTTAGGGGGGAAGAAAGGGCGATCTAAGGAACCTTTCGGTGAGTCACCGAGTGAACTCGGCGAGCTCAGGCTTCCCACCAAAAGTTACAAAATCAAATTAGCCAAACGATGAAATCAAGGGTGATTAAATGGGGACATTGGTGAACCACCGAACCATTCAGCGAGCTCAACGCAGCTCGCCAAACGGCCCAAAGTGCCAATTTTCAACCCCATTTCCCAAAATTAAGCCCGCAGCCCCGAAATCAAAATCAAAGACACACATCATGCAATTAAGCCCAGAACCATACGACCCATGCCGTCGGGGTACTCAGACTTCCCCCGATTTGGCTAAAATTGGCCATTTGACAACTTTTACCCTTAGGAATGACGTCAAATGCTCCATCATTGGGAAAATTACCTCATTTGGCACAACTCGGGGCTACTTAGACTTCACCCAACTAAACCCATTACAAAATTACTGCAACCCAACAGTTTAGAACCAATTTTAATGCACAAAACAGGGGTATCGATCTATTTAAGCACTTAATCATAAGTTCAAACAATTTACGGGTAATCGGACACATAAAACACAATTAAAATAGTTACCCAACACATCTCAACATATATTTACCTATTGCATTTGAGTTTAACTACAAAATCAAAGTACGAGGTTCGAAAAACCAACCTATAAGCCGAATTGAGAAATTGAATAGCTAGGCGGCAAAGTATTCCAATTTCGAGCAAGAGATTACACAAAAATGTGAGAAAAAATAGTAAACTATTGAAGATTAACTAATGGGTGAGGGAGTACGAGAGTTGAAAATGAGAAAATATGAAGGATTTTGAAATTTCAAACCGTTTGGCCTTTCAAACCTTTTAGTTCGCGACACTATCGGTGAAGTAAGTTGTGCTCGCCGACCCACTCGGCGATGCGTCGAGGGGTACTTTACCTCGAAGAGTTTTACAGGATCGCCAGGAAATCTAGGGGTTCAACAGCGGACAAAAATGGGCTCAATGACCTGTTCGGCGAGTCACTAATTAAGCAATTAGCCCAACGAGATTTACAGACTTCCACCTCTGGTGTGGTGGGTCCAACGGCGATCCAAGTAGGGCACGCCGACCTATTCGGCGTGTCACCAACTGGACTTTTGGCTCGCCAACCTTCCCATTTTCCAACACTTTTCACCTTTCAACCTGCACCATCAACACCCATTATTCAAAATAAAAAACCAAAGCATTAAAAACTTGGGTTGCCTCCCAAGAAGCACCTTAGTTAAAGTCGTGGCACGATGAGGATATCGTGGCCCGACGAGGATACCAAATTAAGCTTCGTTTTTGGGGTTTGCCATTGTGTCACTAGGCAACCCCCCTTGCTGTCTTGGATTCAAATGTGAAGAAATTTGACCCTTTTGGGTCTCCAGCTGCTTAATAGAGACTGAGTGAGATGTCACCGTCTGATTGAGAGTCAAAACATCCTCTTTCATCTCTTTCAACACTTAGTCGGACCCTTCGACTCTGTTAAGAATGCGTGAGAGCATATCTTCTGTCTGACTACCTTCAGAGTCCTTCGGCTTTTGACGCTCATGGGGAGGAACATACCTAGCCTTCTCCACCTCTCTTCCTCATTGTATAACGCTTCAAAGTTTTCTTCATCGGGGTTCACTCCACCAACACCCATGACATTAACACTTCTTGCACCAGCACGCATGACATTTTTAGCCCAGATATCTAGCTGGGTCATCATTTTGGCCATGTTTTGGTCTCTATATTGATCCTTTTCAATCTGCTCTTTTGTCATTTTATAAGTAAGAGGAGAGACTTGGTCTTCGCGAGTGTACCATGCTCTATTGATCTTGGTCATGCAATCAAGTAGTTGGGACACTATTGCATAGGGTTGTTGCATTATACAACCCAGAAAAAGTTGATCAGCCACTCCTTTTCTTACCGAATCGAGGCTTCTATAGAAATATTGAAGCAATACAATATCTGGAAGTCAATGGGTTGGGAACTGAAGCACTAGCTTTTTAAATCACAGCCATGTCTCATGGATTGGTTCAACTTCCAAGCGTTTGAAACATTGGATGCCATTCCTTAGAGTCATCATCTTCGATGGGGGAAAAAATCTCACTTGAAATGATGTGGTCAGCTCATCCCATGAGGTAATGGAGTCCCTCGGTAACTCAGCCAACCATTTAGTAGCTTCACCCATCAAAGAGAACGGAAACAACGTGAGACGGACCGATTCTTGCGATATGTTCTTAAATGAAAACGGCCCACAAACATCCACGAAGTTCCTGATATGCTCATTGGGATCCTCATGAGCCAGCCCCCCAAACAATCTTTTCAATTGTAGGATTTGAAGCATTGTACTTGTAATGTGAAAAACTGTGTTTCCTTCAGCCGGAGGTAAACGAATGGAACCAACACCACCCACTTGGTTTGGGTCATTAACATCATTGAGGTTCCCAATGTCGTCTTGGTGGCCCACTTGGCTACCATTACTTTCGTTATCATTCATCTCCTCCTCTATTTAACACAATCAACACAAAACCAAAAACTAAAATAAGTAGATTCAACTATAACTATAAAGATCACAATTCATAATCAACAAAAGAATTTTAAACAACACCACTCCCCACCAGTGGCACCATTTTGATTAACGTTTCAAGCACACCTTATCCAATTCTAGGTGCAAACGATCGTTACGTAGTATAAAACCTAAGAAAGAGTTGGGGTCGAACCCACAGGGATCGTTACGTTTTCAAATTCAATCAAGAAGTACGAATGTGATCTAATTAGATATAGGAATAGAAATTATCAAAAAAGACATGAAACAAATCAAAGGGGTGACATTAAATGTCAGATGGGGTTTTGGTTTGCAATTATCAACTACTATGTAGTCACAAACAGTTGAAATAACAATAGGAGAGGAATTTTCGGGATGTGATCGATTATAGGCAAATTTTGATATATGGGTAATTGAAACTACTAGTAAATAGCTAAATATCAGAGGGTAGGCTAGGCTATAAGTGAAATAGCTTTCTCTCGAACAACTATTCCGCTTCAAGTGATTTCTATCGAACATCAACAAGCATAGCAATTAAAAACAGCACACAACCTTAATACATCTTCTCTCTCGAGCAAGATGGGTAGGATTGGGTTTAGGACTCACTCTCTCGAGCTGAATCCAAATCAACCCAATACCTACAAACCATTAATCACAAGCCTTATCCTCAAAACTTCTCTCTCGAGCAAGTTAAGAACACAAAATTAAAACTGCATTTGCAACTACGATTCATAAATTAAACCTCAGCTAATAATTAAACCCACTTAAATATAGCATTTAAACTAGTAATTAAAAATACCCATAAACTAATTCAACCCATAATCACATGATTATACCCCAAGACTTAGGGTTTTAGCCAAACATCATAAAAGAGTGAAAACGGTTAACAAATCAATTAGCCATCAACTGGGTAAGAGTAATTAAGCCTTTACAATGCTTCAATTTGCAAAAAATTCGAAACCCACTTGCAAGATCTCCAAATTGAGTCTCAAAAAGCCTTCAAATCTACTAAGAAGCTATCAAAAACTCCAGAGAAAACTTTTCTAAACTAATTCAACATTCTTTTATACTAAGTTAACTGTTTAAAATCTAATTTATAGTTGCCAAAAATAAACCACGAAGGGCATTAGGCGAGGTAAGTCAGGCTTGCCGAGTGGTTCGGTGAGCCGCCCTCTACTCTTTCTATCACCTTTTTGCATGAGTTCTCAGCATCCTGAAGCCCTGTAAATTTAGGCGATAACTCTTTGCATCACGGAACTACTCGACGATTCACCGACTGCCCTTTTCTGTCGCCGATTTGGTTTCTTCCCTCAGGGCTGGCACACTGGAACTTTAGGCGGTCGAAATATCCACTCGGCGGTTCGCCAAGTGCTCTTGGTGATCATCAGGCTCGCCTTTCTTCACTTCTTTAGTGTGTTTTGTTCCTCTTTGCCTGTTAGTGTCCTTGCTTGCTCCTCAATTCATATACCTGAATATCAAGGCTTTAACATTAGTTTATGGCACAAATTAAGCATTTGAGGAAACTAAATCTATATAAACAAAGCCCCAAATGAGTCCAAATCTCAGACTCATCAGTGTCTAAGATGAAAGTTTATCAAATCATGGTTTGAAAGGAGCTACTCTATTATGACTTATGAATGGATTGAATGGCTTAAATGTTGCCTTTTGAAGTATTTTGATACAATTATGACTATTTCTTGTTCGTTGGGATTTACATAGCACCGATAGGAATTTGAGATGGAGGCTCTCCTGTTAGTAGAGGCCATCTCTAGAATCAATCTCCTTTAACTATGTGCCCCCATAGAACTGCCTTAAATGATCTAAGCTAGTGGATCCACTTTAGCGAAGAATGAATGCATCAAAGTTCTACCTTGGCAAATAGAGTCCCATTTTCGGTGTGAGGGTCATACTAGATTCTATATTATAGATCACATGGTCTTATTAACAGTTAACAGTAAATATCCCGCAAATGAACTAGGTTTACTTCGAGGTTTTATGAAAGCTTCTTAAATGGTTTTAAGTATGCATTGACTTCGTATATAATTTATGATTTCTTTATAAAGGCTTTTATCACATTTTACTTGATCTTGCATATCATGTTTCAATTCATCATGTTATCATACTTTAACTTTTTATGCATTTTTCCATAATTAGTACATTCACCGTACTAATGCATATGTGTGCCTATATTGTCTAATAATATAAGGTCCGACGCTCCTCCTCCAACTCGTTGTTAGCTTAGATTGCTTTGCTAGTAAATTGGATTGGTCAGTGCTCATGCTTCAAGGACAGGACCATTGATGCTTTATTTTTTTATTTTCTATTTTTCATACTTGTCTATGGTTTATGGGTTATGTCCTAGCCACTC